>JABCMJ010038390.1:0-16349 GCA_014822125.1 Arbutus unedo | reverse complement strand
CTGTGAGCAACTGAGACACCCTTTTGTTGGCCGATGATTTTCTAGATATTTTCGTCTGCGATGATAAAATTATGTACATCTAAAAACCTCGATACAATATCCAGGATGTGTAAATTAAGTTGCACCCAAATTTCCAGAAAAAAATAATTAACTCAATTCAAGCTGTGCACAAAAAGTTTTTGAGAAAAAGGAGTATGCAAAGAGAAGTCGTCAACAAGATTCATGTACAAAGATGTAGCCTATGATCCTTCCATTCAACCCAAAGCAACCTCATTTGATTTAGAGTAATGCTACACACACAGATCTTTTGGATATAAATGTGTTCGGAATCGTTGGATGCACATGAAACTCTCAATAACTTATAAACTCTAGATGCATCCAACAGTTTCAGGCACATTTATATTTTGATGTGTCGAAACACATATGTGTTCATAGACTTTTTGTTTGATTTATAGTTAATAGTTTTAAATAACACAACTCACACTATAACTGTATTGGACTACTCAAATACTGGACACTTATTTGAAAGACGGCCTAATTAAGCATAATATTAAGAATTTTTTTATTACGACTTAGATAAGAGATCGAGTCCTGGAAAAAAAAAAATTCAGCTTGAAATACGTGCAAAGTTGTGTCCATTAATTTTTTTTTTTTTCAAGATCATACAATAACGATAGCCTCATACAGTGAGCAACTCTTTTGTTTATAAAAACAACTAACATTATATATTTCCCCTCTCAGTAGATAAGTAAAAACCTCTGCAACTACCGAAAACTGTCCACAAAACCAAGCGATGCCTTTAGGAAATAAAAAATTGACAGTGTCTTCGAACTCGTAAAATAAAATATATCGAGGTGTGCTACTATATCTCTTTCTTAAGGATAGTATTTATCACTACAAAAAGATGTACACTGAATTATAGCAAATAAGCCTTTAAGATATAACAAAATCCAAACTCATAGTTCTTACTGTCTACATGCATTTGTGGTGTAGGAAAAAGAACTAAGAACCACTAAAATTTTATTTCTGCAGATAACAAAATCTCATAATTGAATGCTCAAGTATGTACAGCAGACAGAATTTACTTAGGTGATTTATAGCTTGCATATGGTGGTCAATGACTACCAACACACCCCGTGGTTAATTAATTACTGATGGCCACTTACCCGCTTGCCATGCGTGTATCACGTTAGTGTCACTTGGCACCTATTAGGGTGCGGGTGTGCGAAGCTTGGCCCATTTTGGTGTGAAGCACCGTAGCATGGCCTCTTTAAAGCTAGGCTTTTGAATGCTAACGGCTTGTTTGTTAGTAATTAAAATTATGGAAGAAATAGACTGGATATAGTAAGAAGAAAGAGAGAAGATTTATAGAGGTGTGAATAGTAAAGTGTTTGTTTAGGTATTTTTTTTTTTACTAAGGGGATATATTAGATATGACTATGTGAATATTATTCTCGTAATTAATAATAATATTTTTATAAATAAAATTAGGAGAATATGGAATGGGATAAGATCTAGATAGGAGGAGAGGTGTTCAAATTTTATCCCTTTTAGACGGATAAAATTTGGATAAACTCTGGATATGACAATCCAGATTGTCATATACCTTGGGGTCCAAATTTTTTATATCACATTTGAAACCTAACAAGCAGGTCCTAAAGTTGTGCTCCTATTAAGGTTATTAATATTGTACCGTACCAGCCGGTATTAGCCGGTGCATATCATTTTAGCGTAAAACGGTACTAGATATCTCTAATACCGTTTTGTTCTAAATATTGGCTCATACCAGCTGAGTACCGCTCATACTATCCAGTACGCTGGTACTGGCCAATACCAGTGTATATATTGATAGTTGCAAAAAAAAAAAATTAATTTTTTTTGGCCCTCTCTCTTGTTTATATATACTGATAGTTATGATAAATCCAATACAGTACACGGTATATGACCGATACCGATATGTATCGTACTAATAGAAAAACCGATACGTAAGCCAATATCAAACCTTGATTCCTATATATATGCAAGCACAATTTTTTGCACCTAAACAATGTGGGACAAAACTCACACGAGTATTCTAAATAAATAAGAAAGCTTTACAAAAACCCAAGAAATTGGCACCACTTATTATTTTGAAAATTCCTTACATGTTTTACCTCCAAAATATGATTCATCTCAAAGTCTAAAAATTTGATTCAAATCGTCGAATTATAGAGTTCAATAAGTAAAATATTTTTACAAAAAGTCAATTCGATCAAACATTTATAACTACATGATCAGATCAATTTTATTTTGAAGTACAATAATATACTTTCTGTCATTGATTTACAAATGTTCGATTAATTTATTTTTACAAAATATTCTATTTATTTGCCAGAAAGAATCGACGGTGGCACCGAAACTTTTTCTTAGGGCTTTCTCAATTCTCATCACTCATCACTCATCACTCATCACTGAGAGAGAGAGAGAGAGAGAAAATGTGTAAACAGTGTAAAGGACTATCGGAAGAGAAGCTTTGACCCTTTGGATAGCAACTGCTAAAAGCTATTTAATAAGTAGTGAGAAGGTTGTTGCTCACAGGTGCACTGACAAAGACTCAGACAATAAAGATTTTTTATTATAAAATTATTTATCGTATAATATTTTTCCAAAATCAAAATAATGTAAATAATAAAATAATAAAAAATAATAGATGGCTTCATATTATTTGTAGGTATTATTATTTTATATTTTTTACAAAATAAAATTCAAAAAAAGTAATATAAAATAAAATTCAGATTGAATCATTATTTTGAAAAGAAAACGAAATTTGTTCATATTCTTTTATTAAAACAAAGGAGGAGTACTATTTAATGCTTTCAACTCTTGCTCCTTACTGATCGTCATGTTCTCTATGACAAGATTTCAGCGTAAGAACTCTATAAAATTTTGTTTACAGTGTAGCAGATTGCTAGGTTTACTCAAATTTGATCGTCATTCACAAGGAAGTAGAACAAAATCAAAAACTTATGGAGACTCTGACGAAGAGTGGTGTTCAGCCGTCATTAATCTGGTTCCACCTTGACCCATCCAGCCGACTCCAGTAGTACACGTGGTCGTCGCAGGCGGAGAACTGGAACATGTTTTGGTTAAAGCTGAATAACTTCTGCAGAGTGTACATCATATGTGAAAATTTTGGCGTGTAATATTAGAATATCAAATCCTTGCAAGTGTATTGAAAAATTTCAACCCATCGACGGTGGTAGTTGGAACGTAGGCGACTTCTCCTGCTTTTGTCTTCATAAAGATGTTGCATGTAGAGATCGTGATGGGTTTGAGAAAGTTGGGGTGTTGAGTTTTGATGAATTATTTGCAAAATCGGCTTTGGACAGAGGCCGAGGAAGCCACCGCTTTGGACCCCCTAAAAAATACCGAAAATAGGAACCCCAAATATTTAATTCTCTTTAGTATATTAGAATAATTTTTTTAATTTTGAGCTTATTTTTACATAAAAATGGACCTAAACAAGTCTAAAAAAAGTTTTTCAAAGTTTAAATTGACCAAAATTTATTTTCCGTCAATCATGTCCCAACAAATATTGAATGGAGTAGTCAAATTATTCATTGAAAAAACTATGCTGAAAAAACTTGATTATGAAAACTTAATTAATACGTTTGCAACTAAACATGTGAGAAGGACAATATTCATATGATACATGTTAATTTATTGAAATAATTTCTTTGGGAGTAATTAAAATTTTACATGTTTTCGGAATGATACCGTTTGTGTAATAGTTTTTTTATAGAGATTTTTTATTATGTATATTTTTTGCGCAAAATATACAAAAGGTCCCAATTGAAGAGTTCGTTTCGGACCTCCGAAATCTTAGAGAAAAGTAATTTTCTGGTAAAAAAAGAGAAATGCAATGCTTAAAATAAAAATGGCAAAAGAAAAGGACAATTAAGAACAAAGTGTACATGACCATATGAGTTTTACATTTATTATTTTGCCACATGACTAAAAAAAATAAAAATAACTTAAAAACATAAAAATAATTTCAAAGAACCAAAAAAAAAAATTGTTTGGAAGAAAGAAATAAATAGTAAACACACTATTTTTTTATTATATGTAAAGATGATGATGATGATGATGATGATGATTATTATTATTATACGTAAAAACCAAGTACCAAATCAATGGACGAAAACAAGGCGGATTCAGAGAGACTGTAGTACACTTTCTTACTGTGCGCATATAATGAAGACAAAATAATATAGTTTTGTCCACTTTGTACTCAAAACTATAGTATTTTAATCCTCATATATTTTGATAACAATTCACATGGTAAATCAAAACGTTATAGTTTAAAAGACAAAGCAAACAAAATTATATTTTTTACCTATACTAAATACGCACTATAAAAAATTACGCTATAACTTTTTCACATCCCCAAAATAATGAATAATAAACGAGTATTAAGTCACACTGGCCTCACTGTCCCCAGACAATTACTCCTGCGTCAGTAAAAATGACTAATACACTGCGTTTACCCATACGATTCACAAGAAAAAGATTTCGATGTACTATTTATCGTACTATATGTACATGATAATTTAAATTAAGATCCTTCAAACACATATAGTATAGATAACTTAGGATTTAGGAGAGTTGTAGTGCATTTCGTTGTAGGGCAAGTGTAGTGCGGACAAAATAACATAATTTTATCCGTTTTGTCCCCAAAACTATATCGTTTTGATCCCCATATATTTTGATAATAATTTGCGTGACAAAATAAAATGATGTAGTTTTGAGGACAAAACAAACAAAACGATGTTTTGTCCGCACTACACGCGCACTACACCAAAGTGTACTACAACCTCCCTGAATCCAATAACTTGGTAGATTGAAAACTATTTACGTTACTCTATGTTATAGTCTCAATTTTATGTTACTTAACGTATTTGTCATTATTTCGAGTGATTATTTTACCTTTTTGTTCAATTTAAGTGATATCATATAACTTTCAATTTAGTAGATTGAAAACTATGACAATGACTTAGGTTTAAAAGTTAAAAATAAATATGAAAAAACTATATTCAGTATATTATGAGAGAATAACCGAAAACATATTAGGGAGTGATATTTTTTATTTTCTGTTCCTATAGCTTATATAGCTTATAGTAAATTTGCTGCAAATTTTTTTTGTACTTATAATGATAAATTTGCATAGATTATATGGTAAAATTGCATAGCTTGTAGTAAAATCTTCTAACATGGTAATCATTTTGTACTTATAAATCCATTTGCACTTATGATGATAAATTTACATAGCTTATAGTAAAATTACATAGCTTCTAAAAAAATGTGCTCCAAATCTTGGTGGTAAATGTGCATAACTTATGGTAAAATTGCATAATTTATGATAAATTTGTTGCATTTAATCTGATTTTCGGTAATACTATTTACTAAATATATTTTTCGGTGATTCTCATTAAAATATCTTGATAGTAAAATCTTGTTATATTTGCTGCATATTCAACAAGGGATCTCAATTTTTGGTGCCTTAATCTTCCATGGAAATGAAATCTCAAAGTTTTCTAGACCCAAATCCCGCAATTTCAGGGAATCAAACTTAATAGGTGGAAAATTAAAATAGTTTTGGTATTTTTTAAAAATTTGGGACCAAAACATAACCCCCCAAAAAAAAAAAGATGGAATGAAAAACAATTTGATACTAATAGATAGGACAAAAAATTAAGTGCCCACAAAATTTATTTCCTCAAACTATGGTCAAGCTTTCAAATTTGTCTAAAACTTAAATAATAAACCATCAAATAATCATTCACAAGTTAGCAAGAAATCACTTCAATAATTAAGCCAGTACCCAATTAACAAACTCTTAATATCAAATGTTTACCTTTTTATAAGAGTTCTCCTCTCATCAATCTGAGTCATTCTTCATCAATAATTTCTCATTAGAGAAAGACCAAACTATTTTATAATTGACCCGTGACAAGATAAGTCTTATTCGGATTCTTTGAACATTTATTTCTTACATTTAGAGTTTAATTCAACTGTTAATTTCTCGTCCCGTGTTATAAGTCGAATTAGCCTGTGACTTCTCATACTTGTCTATTTAGAATTGATCTCGAACTATTCGGATTGAAAATTTATCACTATTCAACCTTTTACTATTTAACGTCTTTCTCAGGTCGGCAAGTATAATTCTCTGACCAATAATATAATTGTACACAAGAGTACCGTACTGTAGAGCTGACTTCTCACCTAGTTGTTCGGTAAAATTCGAAGATGTGTGTGCATGTCACGTACAATCACCTATATAAAAAACTATATGTTCAACATTTACAATCCCCAATTATTACACCATGACACAGACTTACAAAAATTAATACATATAACCAGAAAAGGAAGAAAAAAATCAGAAATTTCAACAAAGAGGGTTATTATGCGTAACGGATACTTTCATCTGATTTCTCCGTATGGCATGGTGAGTCCTACTATTTTAGATACAATTTGTCTTACATCTATTACCACAAAAGAAAAAAATCAACGGTTGAAGTTGTATTTAATGGGAAGTACATGTGCGAGAGGGCCTAGAATTTGAGCACTTTCTTTGAATTGGTTAAGGTTTGAGATTCAGAAATTTGCTCTATTTTAGAATTCGAGTTCAAACTCTCTTAGATGCTATCAACTTATATAGGTCAGTTCATACATAATTTTACTCTGATTTTAATTAAGATCCTCACAAGTGGGCGTGAAATTGATTCTCAAAAATTAATCGAGGTACGCATAAACTGATCAGGACACTCTGAGTTATTAAAAAAAAAAAAATTTGAGCACTTCCCTTATCCTAATATTTCTTAGGTTTGAATGAAATGATCTGTCTACACTCAACACTCAGTTAGTTGGCTACTGTAATGTCATCCACAGGTTCACTCCAGTTTGTCTTTAATCAATATTGCTAGGTTTATGTCGAGTAGGGGCAAGTTGGTTCCCCTTTTTACGGAAAAATTCCAAATTGGATTAAACCTAGATATGAAATTACATTTTTGTCTGTCCTGTCCTCTTTTACACGACCTTTTTTCACCAACAATTTCTGAGAATCAAACAGAGCCTTAAGGTATTCATATTCCCTTTCAGAAGGGGAAAGTAAATATCAAAGGCTAATATGAGAAGTGAAGGTGTTTGAAGCAATCACATAGGCATTAAAGTTAGAAGCTTACTATGGATTGATCCATAAAAAAACTGGGGAAGATGAAATGAGAAGAAAACAGAAGGGGAAGGGAATGTTTTTGGTTTGGGCAGAATCTGCCTGCCTCAGTAAATTTTGATCCAAAAACCATAGATGCGAAAGTAGAGAACGCAAAAAAAGTGCCCGTGACGCCATTAGGTCCCAGATAGTTCTACGTATATTGGATACGGATACACGAAGTCTCAATCAGATGATAGCACTTCAAATTCCTGTGTCTTATCTATCAATCTGAGAATAGCAGTTTTTATGCCAATTCTAGTCTAGTTTGATGTTCCTAATGCAATCAATCTTGACACCAAAGTAACCACAATAATGATAATGTTGTAAGACATAATGGTTGTGCTGCTTGCGTAGAGTATCCCATGATTCCCAATTTAGTGATCTCCACACAAAAATTGAAGATTAAATGATTTTGTTCTGCAAGCTTGATGCCGAATTATAGCATGAATATACGTAGCAGGTACAACCATCATGGACAAACACCAGAAACTTATCAAAAGCAAAATATTGATATAATCCAAAGGCGGCAAGACAAAGTTACACAGCCAACTTATTCACATAAAATAAGAACAAAAGCAGTTACACAATGCCAGGCACAAACATTATGGCGCTAAACAAACCATCCAGTAAGCTGATATTGTTTCTTAAAGAGAAGAAATTCTCTGTTATGCATACCCTAGTTAAGGCATGCATAACTTTGTATTGATGATTTACTTCAGATGCTCGTGGCAGCACTTCTGAGTATAACAGACTGCTTGACAGACCATCCCAAGATCAAGAAACATAGAGGGGCTCAGGATCCACTTTTCTTCGGATCCTGGAAAAGAATGATGACAGCAATAAGGGGCGAAATGTCAATAAGCTTGAAAATATTTATCATGAACACTAATGACAATGCTTCCAAAACTACTGGAAATTTACTAACCAATTTTCTGGTGCCCATTTGCAACCAACAGTATCGATCGCGTGCAAGCTGTAAGCATGCCTTGATTTTGGAGACTGATTCTCAAAACTGTTGGCAAATCAAGCAGATAGAAATTAAGCAGAGAAGTGAAACTGCGATTGTTTATTGTAGGGTGTTTTTAGAAACCAAACCTCTGATGAATAAGATCACCGTGAATGACAACCAAGGAGCCAGCTTTAACTTCAACGGGAACAAAATCCTTTTGGTCATAGGATGGGGAGGGACGATCAAAGTGAACCCCCTCCTCATCCCTAAAGAATCTTCTCACAAGGCCATCTATGAAAAAGACATGAAAAGGGTAAGTATCTCTTGGCTGTGTCCCTTTTTTTTTTTGTCCTATAATGCCAGATATAATAGAACCACCTTTGTGGGATCCAGGAATAACCCAAAGGCAGCCATTCAGTAAGGTGGCATCTTCTAAAGCCAGCCAAAGCCCCGTGCAAGTTGTTGGTTCAGTATAAAGAAATGAGTTATCCTGATGTGGCACTACTTCACCGCCGATACCTGGTTGCTGAGATGAAAATTTCTCCACATTAAACAGAGTCTTAGGGGAATCAATAGGATATGCATATTTCAAGTCAGGTCATGGCGCAACGCACTTATCCTACCTTTGTGGATCCTTCCCCAAAAAAGTACATTCCAAACTAATTTTATGCCCAAATGATAAAATTTAGGATTTTCATCAGTTCACATGTACATGCTAGCCAGCAAATGGGGCAAGTAGGATTAGGGTTCAACAGAAAAGAAAAGAAGAGAAACAATATAATTTCGGAACTTTTGTAACAAGAAGGACCATTAACGTGAATATTGAAACTGTGGGGGAATACAGCTCAATTATCTACAAGATTTCGGAAGTAGATCTGAACTAACATGTAAGTTACCATAGCATCTCGAAAAACAAACCATGAAAACATAATGGGACTAACAAAGGGTGTGCACATTTATAAAGTCAATTCCACTATGCCCTGTATCCATACTGTTGAGAGCATTAGTATCCCACATTGGTTAATCATGTAATGTAATATGTAGTTTCATAATATAAATAATACTCATTAGTATTAGGATTAATTAACAAAACCTTGTACACTTTTTTTCTCTCAAACTACATGGTATCAGAGCATATCCAAACCCTAAAACCAAACTTACCTGCTACCACCACTGCCACCTACGCCTCTCGCCGCCCGTCACCCGTCGTCGTCGCTGATCCTACCAGCGGCATCACAATCTGTGGGGCTGTCATTTTCTGATCTCCAGATCACCTCTCACTCGTTTTCTGATCTCTAGATGGTTTTCTGCGACCATTGTCCCGACTCGTCCTTTTCGGTATTGGGAAAGGCTATCTATTACTTCCACACCATTGATTGGGAGGAATTATGCTGTGTGGGCTAAAGCAGTTGAGGTTTATTATTTGGGAAAGTCCCAATATCACTATTTGACCGATGATCCTCCCAACTCAAAAGCTTCTGGATATTCTGTATGGGTCGCTGAGGACGCTCGCATTCGTTCTGAGTTGTGGAATAGTATAGAGGTCCATATTGCTAGCTCTCTTATTTTCTTGCCCACGACTAAATAAGTATGGATCTAGGCTCAAGAGATGTATTCTAGAGTTACCAACCTTCGTCGTACGTATGATCTTCATCAGTCCTTCTTCTCTCTCTCTCTCTCTCTCACACACACACACACACAGGGAGATTCATCTTTAGAAGCTTATTATGTCAAGTTTTGGAGCATTTGTGACGAGCTCAATATTTGTGAGCCACTTTCCGCTAATCTTCAGATTATGCAACGTCAGTGTGAGCGCATGCAAGTTGCCCGATTTTTATCGGGTGTCTCGTCTACTTATGACCCGGTTAGTAACTTGCTCTTGGGGTCTCGTGATCTACCTTCTCTCAATGAGGTTTTAGTCGCCTCCGTCAGTCTACTGTATTCGGCCCTACATCATCTGCATCTCCTGCTGACCGTTCCGCATTAGCTTCCAGTGTATCTAGTGGTCCTTCTTTCATCCGTGGTCGTGGTTGTGGGCACGATTCTAGCTCTCGAGGACGTGGTTGCACCTCTAACTTTGGTGGTCATGCGGTTCGCTGTCGTGGTCCTCACTTATGCACTTATTATGAGGGTACTAATCATACCGTGGAGCACTGTTATGATCTTCATGGGTTCCCCCAAGCTCATCAAGTTGCTACTTCTCTTGATATTGAGCAGCTTCCTCCCATTGCACCTGACCTTGTGGTAACTATCTCTGCGGAAGAATACTAATGCCTTGTGTCGATTCCATCTCCATTGGCTGACTCTATTTCGTCCTCCACTGCTACGCTAGCTCAGGCTGGTCCCTCTATTGCTTGTGTTGCCTCCTCTCTCACCTCTACTCCATGGGTTATCAATTCTGGTGCCTATGACCACATGATTGGTACAACTATTATTCTTTCTAGCCACCACTCGACTGGTAAACACTCTCATGTTACCTTAGCCGATAGTTCTACCACTGAGATTACCGATTTCAGTTCAATTCCTGTTACTTCTACTATTACTTTGGATTATGTCTTACATGTCCCTCATTTTCCCTTTAATCTTATGTCTATTAATAAACTTACAAAGTCCTTGAATTGTTCAGTAACTTTCTTTCCTCGTAGTTGTGTGTTTCAAGATCTTAAGACAGGGAGGAAGATCGGTGGCGATGCTGAACGTGGTGGCCTCTACTATCTCAATGATGTTGCTCATTCTTCGTCCGTTGCTCTTCAGTCCATAGCTTCCCCATATCAACAACATTGTCGCCTTCATCACCCATCGCTTCAGAGTTTGAAACAGCCAGTGCCTTCGTGTCGTCGTCTTTCTGTTTCACCATGTGAAGTCTACGAGTTTAGTAAACACCGTAGAGTGTCCTTTTCTCCTCGCATTGAGAGTCGCGCCAACCATTCTTTTCAATTAGTACATTTAGACATTTGGAGTCCCATGCGGGTTCCTAGCATATTTGGATTTCAATATTAGGTTATCTTTGTGAATGATTTTTCTCGCATTACTTATCTTTATCTTATGAAAGAACAACCTGAGTTGCAATCTATTTTTAAATCATTTTATATGAAAATTAAGACTCAATTTCATACCCGCATTCGTATTTTTCGATCTGATAATGCACGAGAATATTTTCATACTACTCTCTCTCACTTCTTTGATGATCATGGCATTCTTCATCTTCTTGTGCTCGGACCCCACAGCAAAATGGGATTCCTGAACAAAAAATTCAACATTTATCCGAGTTATGTGGGCACTATTGTTCCAAATGTGGGTTCCCAAGTCTTATTGGAGTGCTGCTGTGCTTACTACATGTTACTTGGTCAATCCGATGCCTTCTACAGTCCTTGGTGGTCAAATACCCTATACGGTCTTGCTTACTGGTCGTTCACTCCACCATTACCCCCTCGCATATTTGGGTGCACATGTTATGTTCATGCTCTTAACTCTGACCGGGATAAACTTCATCATCGGTCCATTCGGTGTGTTTTTCTTGGGTACTCCCGCACTCAAAAAGGTTATAAATGTTACTCATCCTTCTTACGGCGCCATTTTGTGTGGGTTGATGTTACCTTCAATGAGTCATTACCTTTCTTTTCACCTCCATTACTCCTCACGATCCTCCTCTATTTGAGTCCATATTCCCTATAGCTGTTCTGTCTAGCCCTCCTGCTCCTAAACCCTTGCAGGTATATGCTCGTCATCCTACGGTTCCATCACCGATTCCACCTCAACCTGCCGCTCCATCTTCACCTTCGCTGCAAGATCCGGGCAGTCGACCTATAGCTCTTCGCAAAGGTATTCGGTCTTGCACCTCTCATCCTATTGCCCAATTTGTTTCCTCTGATAATTTGTCTCTGTCTCTTCATGCTTTTATCTCTTTTGTTTCTTCTATATTTGTTCCTAACACTGTTCAGGAGGCTTTATCTGTGTCTGAATGGCTGCAAGCTAGGGAGGATGAAATGTCTACCCTTCATCATAATGGCACTTGGAAGTTCCTTCTTCTTCCCGCTGAGAAAACCCCTGTTGGCTACCGCTGGTTCTTCACTGTCAAGTATCTTCCTGATGGTACAATTGAGCGCTATAAAGCGCGCCTTGTCGCCAAAGGCTACACCCAGACCCATGGTGTGGACTATTTGAAGACCTTTTCACCTGTCACCAAACTTGGCTCTGTTCAGGTCCTTATTTCTCTTGTTGCGTATCTTGGTTGACCATTGTTTCAATTGGATGTCAAAAAACGTTTTTCTCCACAGAGATCTACAAGAGGAAGTCTATATGGAGCAACCACCTGGGTTTGTTGCTCAGGGGGCGCATCACCGGTTTGCCGTCTTCATAAAGCACTATACGGGCTTAAACAATCTCCTAGAGCCTAGTTTGGAAAGTTCAGAGATGCAATATTATGATTTGGCATGCATCGGAGTCAGTCTAATCATTATGTGTTCTCTTTCAAATCTAATCGGGGGAAAGTATTATTGATTATCCATGTGGACGATATTATTATTACCAGTGATAACCAACGAGGTATTGATGAACTCAAATCCTTCTTACACCAGCAATTTCACATCAAGGATTTGGGAAAACTACGAGACTTCTTAGGAGTCGAAGTGGCGCGATCCAAGGACGGTATTAGCTTATCTTAACGGAAGTATGTACTAGACATTCTTTAGGATACTCGTTTGTAGGGGACTAAACCTGTTGTAATGCCTATGGATCCCAACGTCAAATTATGTGTTGACCAAGGGGAGTTACTCCCTAATCCCAATCAGTATCGCCGATTAGTTGGTAAATTAAATTACCTTACTATTACACATCCAGATATCTCGTTTGCAGTCAGTGTGGTGAGCCAATTCATGTTTGCTCCCCGTCATCCACATTGGAAGGTAGTTCTCCGGATTACGAAGTATTTTAAGGCACACCCAGACCGTGGCTTGTTTTATTGAGCTAATGGACACTTATGTGTTGAGGCATTTACTGATTCTGACTGGACTGGAGGACCATCTAAGGACCATCTAATAGAAGGTTCACTACTGGATATTATGTATTTCTAGGTAAAAATCTTGTCAATTGAAAGAGTAAGAAGCAGACAATGGTTGCCTTATCTAGTGCAGACACAGAGTACAAAGCAATGGCACACACCACATGTGAGAGTGTGTGGTTGGGCTCGTTTCTTGAGGAGCTAGGATTTATTGTGCAATTAGTAGCCTATGCCTCTATACTGTGATAACCAAGATGCAATTCAGATTGCATCAAACCCAGTATTTCATGAGAGGACCAAACATATTGAAGTTGATTGTCATCTAGTGCGTGAGAAGTTAATAAATTGTGTAATAGCTACTCCATTTGTATCTACGGGTGCTCAATTAGCTGATATATTTACTAAATCATTGTTCAAACCACAATTAGATTTGTTGTGTAACAAGTTGGGTCTGTGTGATATTTATTCTCCAGCTTGAGAGGGAGTGTTAAGAGTATTAGTATCCCACATTGGTTAATCATGTAATGTAATATGTAATTTCATAATATAAATAATATTAATCGGTGCAAGGGTTAATTAACAAAACCCTACACACTTTTTTCCTCTCAAACTACACATACTACTTAGAAGTTCTGGGCAAAATAACTTAATTCAACAATGACATCCATCTAAATTAATGACCTCTCATTTCACATCATGTCTACTCCCAACAGCTCAATGTCTTTTGAGCTCTTCATTTTAAAGACCACTCATTTTTTTAATCAAGGAAAATATCATAGAAGTACTATACTCTAGAGCTTTAGATCATTCTAGGACAAAAAACATTGGCCTTTTTATGGGCCTCAAGAACGCGGTTGAAAGCAAAAGACTAAAATTCAAACTGTTCATCCAGTCCAAAACCTTAGCCAACCCATTTCAATGGCATTCCCTCCTTTAAGGGTCTATGATATTTATTCCATCCGTACCAAATCCATCAGCGGCAATCCTGAGTAACTCGATTGGCTATTAGATACATAATTCTTAGTCTTCTTGCACGGAGACAAATCATGAAACTTCTCATCACTTTGCTGCCACCTGTATCATATGAAGCATTGACTTCGCAATACGTACCCATTCATCGATGCTGTGGCATGGTTACCGCAAAATGGTAACTGAATTCTACGTCAAGGTGTTCTATAATTAGACATGTACAAGAGATGTAGTTTAATTCCTCAAAGGGTGTGTTAAGAGTTTATCAAGAACACAACTCCTCCAAGTGACCTGTCTTTATGAAAATTTACAAGAGAGAATATAGCAGATGATTAAAAAACACAGAAAAATTTACACCAGTCTATTTTATTATTGATAGCTTTTCAAACATATATCTGAGGCCTGATGTGTGGCACTTAAAACCCAACATCTTCATGATTTCACATGCTCTCCACACCCTCTGGGTACATTCCTTTTCTCTAGGACCCAAGTCATGAGTTTTACGAAGATTTTTTTCTCTCAACGCAGCAAAGAGGTGGTAATTAGCATGTTTTATGCAAGCTCAAAATGTGGAGAAAAAAGTATCTGATCGAACATAACATCAGATTCAAGCCTATTTTCTTACTGTTAACTCGGTAAACTACCGTTAAGGAGTTATAACTGGCTCTTAGGCCAAACATTATGATGGCCTCACACACTCCACACCCCCACTGTGTACTTTCTTTCCTCCTATGATCCGAGATCAAGGACTTTTAGGAATATATTTTCCTCCCAACAGAGGAAAGAACCAGCAGTTAGCAAATATTTTGTCAAGTTCAAAAGCCAAAACAAAATCTGGGGAGCCAGCAAGCACATAAAGGCAGCCACAGATATTTAAAAGAGAGCAGTGAGCCTTGTGAAAAATAATGTGTTGGTTTCCATTTTGCAAGATCATATAAAAGGCAAGAGTGCTCGTTTGTCTTTCACAAACTGTTTAATGAAACTTTTTCACAATGTTGTATGTCAAAGACCAATCACATGCTTAAGCTAGTGGATGCATACAACTGCTACCTTAGCAGAGAAATCAGTTTCTTAACACATAATACCAAACCAAACTAAGCCTTGAGTTCCGATCAATCAGGGTCGGCTACATGAATTCTTTTTTCATCATTTTGTTCTGCCAAGCGGTAAACTTAATAAATTAATAACTGTTCTACAACTACAACGTATGTCAATTTAGGCCTTCCTCTCTCCATAATTCTTGAATTCTTAATTTCATCAATTTTCTTTACTGTTGCATCTTGTAGTCTTCATTGTAGGCTACCAAACCACCTCCCCTATTGTCTTTCCACTTATCCTTAACTCATGTTACCACTAATAATTCACAAATATTTGCATTTCTAAATCCCCCTCTTAGTTGCATACAATACAATAACATTCTCAGCTACACAATGATTTATGCATGGGCAGACTACAGTGGGGCCAGCTGGGGCTCTGGCCCACCCGTATTTACGATATTCTATCACTATCGTACGTAATTTTGAGTTCTATTGATATAATTAGCATACGAGTTGTTAGAATATTAGAATAAGATAGTTGGGTTAATCTCACATTGGTTTTGTGAGAAAACTTATAGTCTATGCACTCTATATAAATAAAGCTATTATATTAGGGTGTTAGTATCATCCTATACACTTCTCTCTTTCTTTTATATCCCGTTATCATGGTATCAGAGCACGATCTTATTCCACCCTAGATAAAACCCTAACCCTAGAAATAAAACCCTAACCTTACTCCACCCTAGATAAAACCCTAACCCTAAACATAAACCCTAATCTACAGCCACCTAAGCTGCCGCCCCCACCTGCTGCCCTCTCCGTTGCAGCCGCCAGCCACCAGCCCTCTCTGCTCCAACCGCCAGCCACCACTGCCGTCCAGCCACCCAACTGCCCCTCCTGTTGCTGCTGCCCGCCTGCTGTTCTCTAACCCAACCGCCAGCCGCCCAATCACCAGCCTCCACTGCCGTCCAACCGCCCGGCCACCACTGTCGCTAGGCCACCAGCCTTGCTGCGGTTGTCTTCCTTGCTGCAGTTGTCTCCGTTGTTGCTGTTGTCCCGCTGTTTTTTGCCCCCTTGGTTGATCTATGTGCTCTACTTGACTTCTATGTTTGCTTCCGCTATTGGTGGTCGATCCGATCCTCGCAC
>JABCMJ010038386.1:0-14928 GCA_014822125.1 Arbutus unedo | reverse complement strand
ATTTCCTCTTATTGATGGGGTTCCCTGAATATAGATCATTTTTCTTGCCACTTTCTAGCATCTGGGCTTTCCACTGAATCTTACTATCAGGGAAGGGGGAAAGGCACTTCAGGAGGATAGATGAGGCGATTCATGTGCGATTCAATGTAGATCCAACTTTTGATTCAGTCGATTCAGTTGTGGGATCTGGGCAGTCCGAGGGGACCACCACGGCTCCTCTCTTCTCGAGAATTTAATACTTCCCTTACCAGTGTATGGACAGCTATCTCTCGAGGACAAGTTTAGGTTCACTCATATTACACAAAAATATTTACTCATCCTCTTATCAGAGAATTTGCTGTTCCAAATTAGACTTTGTGGCATCTCCTGCCCTTTGTCAAATGCTTTTCCACAATCTCACAAAGAAGACCATCTCCAACCCTAAGCCAAATTATTGCTTTGCAATTACTTTGCCAACTTCAGTACAGGAATTGGCTCAAGCCATGCCAATCTCTCCCCAACAAAAATGGCTCAAACCAGATTTTCCTCTTACAATCTCTTCAACTATTGGAGCAACATTATCAAATAATGGTGTTTCACAACATTACAGATGTTGACTCTCACTCTCATAATGTTATTTCACAAACATTAGAGATGCTCTCTCACTCTCACTCTCACTCTCACTCTCTCTCTATCTCTAACTCTAACTCTAACTCTAACTCCCAGTGAGCAAAGTTTCATTCTAGACTCAAACTATATGAGTCCATTGACCCCTAGTGTGGATTTCAGCAAAGAATTGGATAAGCATTCGAGGAATTCTGCAATCAAATATTGCATAGAAGAAGGGGGAAGATATGGTTTCAATTGTAAGCTTTTGAGGGATATCATTGCTCTGCCAAACCACTCAAAAACCTTTACACCAAAATGCAGAAAATATTTTTCTCAAAAAAAAATAATGCAGATAATATCCTTGTCTTTTGTTTTTTTCTGTCGTTATTAACATCATACTAAAAAGAAAAGGGTGAATTGCATTGACCTCCCCCAAGATTTCTAACAAATGCAGAGATTTCTCTAAAGTTCTGATAAATGCACCGTCCTCTTCCACTTTACAAAATATTTAACACATTCTCCATGTCGTTAACTTTTTACTAACACCTCCTTACACGCACACATATTATATATATATATATATAGAGAGAGAGAGAGAGAGAGAGAGAGAGAGAGAGAGAGAATTGTGTACAACGTAGTTTTTAAAATTATAGCGTGAAATGTTGAAATTGAATTAGACACACAAATTAAGTTATATTTTGATTAAGTTCGTGCAAATAAACAACCATTTTTTTTATAACTTATTTTTTCTTGCAAAAATTATATTTATCACTTAACTTATCTTGCTGTATTTTCATTTCTCATATACTTTACCTATGGAAAATACATACATATTTTTAGTTTATCTCATCAAAAAATTATCATTACTTTTAGTCTAACTTATTATTTTTCTTTTTTGTTTCAATTTTTTTTCTATTTTTGCTTTAGTTTTGAATTAAATTTAAATTTCTAAAAGTGAGAAACATAAAAATAATTACACAAAATCAATCAAAATTAATATTTAAAGTTATAATAATAAAAATATTATGTTAAAGGTAAGTTACATCGACTTTTTTCTGACAACCTCGTGAGAGTTTCTTTTCTTGATATAATATGTTAGAAAGTATGAATTTGGGAGAGTTTTGTTCTAGAAAATATATCGTTTTGATTCCATGGATCTTGTAACTTTCTCGAATTCTAGGAAGTATATGTGTCTTCTATTAGGTAAAACACATATAGGAGACAAAAAAAACAACAAGATTTATTAAGTAAAAAATAACGAGATTTATGTATAGTTATTTAAGAAAAAAGAAAGGTAAAATGACTAAAGATGTGCATTTTAATTTTTTTATCGAATAAAATTAATAGTATCAGTAGAAAGTTAACGGCCAAAAAAAATCTATTAAATAATCTATAAAATAGAGAAGATCAGTACATTTATTAAAACTTCAAGAGAGATTTTTACATTTATAAAAAATCTCAGTGCAATTTACCCAAAAGAAAAAGGGGGCTGCTTTTCCAAAGGAAAAGTAGAGCAAAGCAAAGAAAAGTAAAAAGTCAGCATAGCAAAAAAGAAATAAAGCTTTAGCATTTGTCTAGGTAGTGGACACATTTACAAGAAAAGGTACATTAATCTTTCTAGTTCCATAAAGTACTGTAATAAAACTGGGTGCTTTTTAAAAAACAACAGCAGTTTCCACAGGGTCCTTTTACCTCTAATATAGATTCTATATGAAAGTTCCAGGCTTTATTACCCACTATGCATAATCAATGGAGGACTGTGGTACCATTGCATCAAAGTGAGGAAAATAATCTCATTCCCCTTTTTCACTTTACTAAAAGTAGACAGTTATTAAGGAAATCTTCCACAATCAACTAGTGAGATTCATGACTTTGAGGAAACATGATCTTTTTCGAAATTACCCAACATCTATATATTTTTAATTTTCTTTTTCCTTCAAAAAAGATACACAAACGAGGACTTGGGAGTTTTACTGAGTCCTGTGCCAAAATTACGTTGTTTTGGCACATAAAATATTAATTCGAGTAGACTCTGACCGCTAGAAATCCTATTTTTTACGTCAAAACCACGTTGTTTTACTACACAACACGTTTGTCATGTAACAGGCTCCCCCATTTTCACAAATGATAAAGGGGATCATAATCTTAAATTAAGATAAGTATGATCGATCATGGGTACTGTACCTACTTAGACGAGCCAAATACGCTAGAACTTGGATCTCCCACCGAAAATCAAACACATATTAACAATTAACTTAACCGCTTATAACATAAATTTTATTTCCGAATGCATGGAAGAATGGCAATCCTAATAGCAATCTCACCAAAAAATTCAAGCTTAAATGTTACCTGCAAATGGTAATGAAAAGTAATACTCGTATCAATTGGCCATAGGCACACACAATTCCGAAAAATAAGACAAAAGAATGCAAAAAGAAAGACTATGCAACAACTTAATAAAAAAGAAGAACCTTTTACATCCTTCCAATGTCTATTTAGTGGTTTTTATCAACACTTGAGCAACAAAACATGCTATCCAGGTAATGTGATTGCTTGAAGTTCAATTAATCATTGTAACTTTTTACTGTGATCAATAAAACTCTTTTTGCTAAGAAAAAAACAAAACATGCCATCGAGATATTTCAGAGAATAGGGCGATGTAATTAGTACTAGCAAGCATTCTAATATGATGTCTTAGAGCACTTGGAAGTATGACAAGCATGAAGAGTCTTTTTGAGGTAAGAGCTATTAGAGTTATTTTTTTATATGTTCATTTCATGCCATGGATCTTGACTATCAAGAGTTTAAGGACTTACATGCCAACAAAAAGTAGGCGTATCATAGTCTTTTAAGATAAGATTGAATCTTTCCATTGGTAGAAATGAATTGGGCATTGGCTTCAATCATGGTTAGGTCAAGGATGTATACAAAATTGGGAAGTTGTAAGCCTAGGTGAATAGTTCAGAGTATTGTCATATGTTAATAACATTCAAATCAATCTACAAAATTGTTTTGTTCCTTCTGCTACTTTGAAAAGATAGGTGGAATTAGTTGGATTCGAGAGATTGTTTCTTCTCCACAACCCAAGTTAGGAATCAAGAAAATTTCACCTCAACTAGTTACAAAACTGATCCACACTAATCCAAGTGTTCAGTTCAGACACAGGTTACGCAGAGAGAGAGAGAGAGAGAGAGAGAGAGAGTAATAGTTTTGGTCCTCAGAATTTGATGATAGTCTGCCTAATGTTGGTACAGTGCTGATTTTTCCTGCTTAAGCTGTGTAGAGAGTGGTCAAAGACAATTGGTCCACTGAATAGATATTCCCCTTCTGGTCCTTGCAAGCTTTTTGGCATGATAAATTTGCCAGATAACATTTTCCCTCAAAAAACCAAATGAGCGTTCAAAAGAACAGTGCTGTGCATTCATCTATACAGGAAAAGGATATCTGTAGCAGTAGCAGAACCAGTTTAGACAGTGTAGCATGTGGGTATCGTCAGTAACTGCAAAGAGAGCTAAAGCTTTGGAAATTGATTTTTACACTCCCCTTTTACCACCCGCACTCCTTTTATTTGTCCTAATGATGTCAATTTCCTACATTATAACTTCCGGTGTGAAAAAGCTAATTAATAAAACGATTGTAGTGTAAATTCACATGAACAAAGACAAAAAAAAAAAAAAGCATGAATGATAAAAATGGGAATGCAAAAGTCATAGCGTTTCCTTCTTCAAGATTGGTAGAGAGGAACAGGAGAAGCAAAAAGATTGCAGCTCGCAATGGTAAGACTCGAACAGGGCATCACGCCTAGCATTGCTTTTAAGTCCATAAAACCAAGAAGAATGATGAAGCTAAATACGTACAAACAAAAAGTGTTCAGACCAAATTAATGTAACTATTTTGAGACTTACCAGGCACAAATGCAGAGAATGAAGATCTTGAATGTCTGATGACTACTTAATCCCATAGTCCAAAGCATAGTCAAGGACGGGTTGGACGAAAGAGAAAATGTAATACAGTTATCAGAAAGCCAATCCCAGATGACAGTAGCAATTGTAAATTGCCCCGCCTAGCATGAAGTCAGAATTAAATGGGTGGCCTCTATTAAAAAGGGTAATCTTCTGAAATTGCTAGTGACGTGGGAGTGGTTAGAAATTCTCAGACTTTATCTTTGAAGATTGATACTTTTGAAGGATCAAACAGATGCCATTATACTGAATCAATGTGCCATAATTTGGATAAATACCAGGCCAAGACCAGACTCAGAACGCAAAGATCTACCACTGTGACTAGATTGCTGCTATTTTGACTTGCCCATTATAACTTGACACTAAGATGTCAAACTTTGACAGTGGCACTAATCAAAAGCCAACGGAAAGGTGCATTTTTTTTTTTTTTGTTTTAAGTTCGCAAGGAACATTTTTTATGGTGAAAACAATATGGAACAGAACAACGGTTTCCTAGTAATCAGCAATACAAAGGGATTGATCTTCATGGATAGAGAGATTGCTAGTCTCGGCTACATGGCTATATTAAGTTACACTTTATGGACTGACACTCATGGTTACTTTCTCTACAATACTATATACCTGCAAATGGGGTATTTGCAAAACATAGGACTACATCCAGAAATGGAAACCAAGGGGTCAAAAAGCTTACATGCCTTATTGACCTCAAATTGCATAGAGTTTCTTATTCTCATTGCTCAAAATCTCTGAATCTGACACCGTTGCATTCACAGACCACGACTGCGACTTGCTACTCCTTGCTGACCTACGGATGCTCCTCGAGTTGGAAGACTGAATCCGGTGCTTGACCACCCAATAACACATAGTCCCCAATGTTGCCGCCATAACAATCGTGCCCATAACCATCACTCCAACTGCCAACCACCTATCGGAACTCCCCACAACAACATATGACATTGCGAGGAAAGCCACAGACACTAGAACACAAGCCAACCACATGAGCTTGTTAATAATTGCCATCATTTGCTTCTTAGCCGTCCTCTCCACAACCACAACTGACGTCTGAACAACCACAACGGCCAAAGATATGAAGAGAGCAAGGGAATCAAATACAAAGAATATAGTGAACGGTGCTTTTGCAGCTATTTTCGCTTCTCCCAGAGAGACGCCAGGAGGAATGCTAGTAGGGTCATCGGTATACTGGCCAGGGATGGTGAAAATGGCGGCGAACGTTACGGTGGCTATTAGAACGGCGACTACTGTGGTGGAATTGATGGCATTGTTGAGACCTTCCTCGTGCATTTTGTTGAGCCTCTTGGCTATACCTTGTACATGAGTTCGCGTTTGAAATGTGTGCTCGAGCTGGTTGTGTACATTGTGTTTTATGTCACTTACGGTTTGTTTTAGTTCCCTGGCTGGATTTGTTGTGTGGTTTGGTCTCATGGATTTTGCGCTTTCCACTCCGTGCTCCTGCAGGATGAGTGCACTTTCTGAATGTCCCGTTTTCTTGGCAGTGTCCAGAGCAGTTTCTCCGGATCTGTTTATGGCTTCTTTGTTGATTCCCTCATGATGCAGTAGTGCCTGAACAATCTGCAGAACAGATGAGGGTCATCACAAGGATTTCCAATTCTATGAAGGGATTGAATCTTTTTCCAAGCAATTCTAATTTCTTAGTTAATGCCAAGCAGATAGGACATGTGAGACTTATTTTACTCCTGTAGAAACAATGAACTCCAAGAGACAAAGCACAGAGTGGCTCTCATTGCAGGATTTTCCTGTGCTTCAAATGTGTTCAAGTGCAGAATTTTAGCATGAATTCTAAGTCTAGGATTCTTCTCATACTCTTCATAGTACAAATAAGTATTGCTCATGTATTCTGGAGTTAATCTCTTCATGTATAATGGGAAAAACAAGAATTGCAAAGTGAGCATCTTTGTCAAATCCAACTCAATAGTAAAGCCTTATTGGCGTCAACATTACATGAAAACTGTCCAAGAAGTCAGTTCTCTGTCAATTCGGCTTCCAGAATTCCATTTGATCTATAACTATCTTTGCATGAGGGCATTGTTTACACTAACAGCTTTTCCACACAGATTTTATATTTACAAGCAGATACCAAGACATGCTTTTGTTGTGGCGATTCAGTGATTGACATTGCTAATTTAGTGCCTCCTCTCATAAAGAGTAGTACATTAGTGAGAATAACTAGTAAGCATGAAAGAAGGAAAATCAGACAAAAAATTACAAGGGATCAGCCCCAAGAGATATCCAGGATTGAACCCCATCAATGGCTAAGTGACTAGAAGATACCAAAATTTACTTCATCTATATAAAAGTACATGAGTTTAGTAACCGTAAGGTGGTGTCTGAGAGGGGTAGATTATGTGCAGACCTAACCTCTGGCACATCATGAGCTAAGTGGCTGTCCTCAGGCTCGAACCCACAACGTTGATGTTAGAAGTGTTAAAAGAATATAGTAATATGATTAACATCCATACTGTTGTGTAATGGAACTTAGTATCTGTCATTCTTATTCTAAATAGAAATCTGACCATGCAATGTTTAGCATGATTTATCTGTGAATGTTATGAATGTGCATCTTTTATTCTACATCGTAGCTGATAGTGTATAGAGCTTCAACTTTCACAAAGAAGTTTTTAATTCACAGTTTTAGAAGGAATTGGAAACACTATCGGTATCACGGTAACTCAACGTTTCAGTAGGTCAATTTTGACTACAGGAAACAGTATAGTTTTAACTCATTATGCTAGTACACTATGTGTATTGAACAAGACCTAATTATCTCTGTAATCTCTACAAAAGATAATTAAGCCTCCATGATTATTTTTACTGCTTGGGTTCTTAATCTCGAGATAATTAATAGACATGTACACCCTGTGTTTGTTACTTTAATTTGTATTGGAGTGAGATCTTTTAGTGGGGTCAATAAACTCAGTGAGTTGGGTAACTGCACTGAATGTACGGTGAATAATTGATGAAATCCACGTCTCAATACAAGGATAAGTGATACGTACCCTCTTGAGGAAGCTTATAATTTGATCATGTCAAATCCTGCAGGTGAATATATGTATCCGACCTATAAAATAAGTTAAGTGGAAAGTCTCAATGCTATATGAGATTGTCAGTTGAATACAAATGCCAGTAATTTAATTTAATTGATGGGTATATCTATTCTTAATGTGAGAAAACTAATTAGCATTTAGTAACATGGAACTCAAAATATTATTTTGAGATTAAGAATTATAATTGCAATTCCACATTGCTGCCAACTCGGATTAGGTTTTTCTACTTAAATGAGAAGTCTAATCCTAACCTACTCCTGATGGTCCCTATCATATAGCCTATACATATGCGTCTTCGCAGCTCTCTTAGACACAAGATACAAATTTAAATTATACTTCTAAGAAAGATCTGATCTCGTTAGAGAGTGAGTGCGAAACAGTTCATGTTTTTAAGCCATACTTGGTTCGTGATCAGGCATGAAAGGAATAGATAGAAGATTGTAAGGTGCAGTTGAGCTCGTTATCAACTGCTTAAATATTCTGTTTGTAAATTTAGCAAGATCAAATCAGAGAGATATCAAAGGTCTGAACCCTAATTCCTCCTTATAGGGTTTGGTAAATCTCTGAGTTTTCTTTTGTAGGCTAATCTGTCCTCTGCTCGCCATCTTTGGATTATGAGATTCGAAGGACGAGTTTTAACAAATGTTCAGACAATTAATTGGAGTATTAAGCTTGATGTCTTTCAAATATGTCAAGCATTTAGGCCTAACATTAATTATTAAAATTAAACGTGAATTCAGCCCTTTCAGCATGAACGGCTTCACAAATTTCCAATAGGAAATCTTGTACTATTTACCTGTGGACGACCTTTTCGAGCCGCTATGTGGAGTGGAGTGTTGCCCTTGCTGTCAACCATATTTAATAAGTTAGCATCTATCTGAATAAGCTCATCAACCACCTCAACACTCTGTCCCTTAACAGCCATATGAAGAGCAGTCTGCCCCTTCTTATCACTTCTCAATGCAATTCCTGGTTCTTTTCTCAAGAGGGCCTTCACAACCTCCAGATGCCCATTTCTTGCTGAAGAATGCAAAGCAGTTTTTCCTTTGTTCCTTGTGATGGTGGCAAGATTGCTACTGTTTTCCAACAGGAAATTGACCACTTCAATATGGCCCTGGGATGCTGCAGTGTGTAATGCCGTGGTGTTGTACTGATCAAATGTCATTGAAAGATCAGGGAGGGCCTCCATGAGTATCTTCAATACCTCTGCAACATGTTGAATAATCCAGTTTTCAGGAGAACATTTCAACCATGAGAATGGATCAGATATCAGAGATGACACGAAGTAAGATATGTATTTCAATAACAATCTGTGTAAAAGGTTCATTTGACATGAAGCACTCCAATAGGAAAACACAAAATTACATATGGGCATAGCCTTTATTAGTGGCAACAATAAATTTGAAATCAGAACGTAGAATAGAAAAGTTTGAGTAAGAAAATGAGCATCCCTTGCTTTAAGTAAGAAATTGTCTTAAATGAGTTTTAGTAAACCACAGGATGTCGTGTTAGGGCTTTCCGTACGCAAATTAAGTTGGGTGAAGATTTCAGCAAGGGCTGGAGACGCCCTTATGTTCGATATGTGGAATGTGCATATATGTCATCTTCCATAGCATGAGATATTGTAACTTGGTTTGCTGCAACTACATTGGCTTCGGTTCTTTTTACTTTCTTTCATATGAAGTACTTTGAGGCTTCATTTTGCCTCTGCAATGATTACTTATTACTGGAATTTTGTAGGTTTTCAGGTCTCAGGATTACGGTGCTATTCTCTGCTGCATGCCTTAGACAAGTGATGTTTCCTTCTCCAAAAAAAAAAAGTTTCTGAATATGAATATCCATTTGATGGAATTGTCATGATATTGGTAATTTGTCTCTCCTAATGATTTAAAAATATATATTTAGCAAAAGCTCAATAATGGAGTTTATGTACTTACCCAAGTCCCCTTGCTTGGCAGCAATGTGGAAGGCATCAAACCCATTTTTAGCTTTGATACCAGCAGATGCAATATCATAGTACTTTATCATCTCCTTCACGAAATCAACATAGCTGTATTCAGCAGCAACATAAAGGACAGTTTCTCCAGATTGATTCTGCTTGGATAACAACTCCTTCAACTCTTCATCTCTAGTATTATTGAGTATTTCCAAAGCCACTTCCAAATTCCCTGCTCTTGCTAAAGAATGCAAAGGGGTGTCGTCTCGCTTTCCCGTCAACTGCTTCGTCATCTTCTTCCCCCGGAAGCTCTGCTGCCTCGCCGTAGCCTCCATGGGAAAATTTAATTTCGCTAAAACAAAAACAAAAAAAACCCATATATACTAAATCTCCATCTCAACCAAATTTACCCAATTTTACACCTCCAAAATTGACTTTTGCTTCATTCAACACAAGATAGAATGGATGATTACAGCACATGATATTTGAGGGTCTTATTTTTGATACCCAAAAGTCAAATTCTTACATCATACACAGACAACTTCCTATTCTTCATATACTGCAAAGCATAAACACACAACTTTCTATTCTTCATATACTGCCAAAAGATCTATATATTCTATTCAGAAAGATACCCAAATTGCTTGCCTATTACTATCAGTCCATACTTCTTCAAGCAGTACCACCATGAGAACAGAACCGGAACCCCATAAAATGCACAAATATCAACAAAAAAATGGAAGATATAGAAAGAACTTTTGGTTTTTCAACTTGCTACACAAAAATTCTGAAAAAGAGAGGGAATAAGGGAAATTGGGTATTTCCATAAGATAAAAAATAAGCAATAAAGCAGGCGAAATCTAAGAAATTTATGGATATTCACCTGGGTTTTCGGAGGAAGCGTAACTTTCCAATCTCTCAATCCATCTCAGAAAAGAGAAAGTGAAAACCCAAATAAGGTAGTAGTAAAGATCATGGGTCTATCACAAATTATCCTTTCATAATTGCAGATTTCTGGTTTTGCAGGTGCCAATGCCGTACATGTTGGAGATGGAGACAAGTAGGAATAAGGGTAGGGAAGGTACCTAATATAAGCACAAGCGGAGTGGAAAAGAGTGGATAACTGGTTAATAGTTACCGGCCATTGCAAGCTTGCAAGAAACATCTAAATGTGATAAAAAAAAAAAACCAATAAAGTACTAAAAAACAAATAAACGAAACAAACAGTGAACACGAGAGGTGGAGACGAAGTGGATACTTAGTAGTCAGAGAGCATGTCTACAAGAGAGAGAATATGCAAGAGTCGGGTGCAAGCCTAATCAAAATGAATTGACCGTTTAATTCGGTTTAATTCGGTTCATTTTTTTGGTTTGGTTTTTTAGAAAATTTCGGCTCGTTTTTTATTTTTTAGCTTTAAATATTGAATAAGAACATAATAAAAAATATTAATTCTTTTTTATTATAATTTATATCATTTTGTAAGTTTTATTTGTTTCATTATATGTATTTTCTGATAATTTTTTTAATCTATATTCTCTTATTTTTTTGTACTATGTATTTTTTTACGTTGAATTTAACTCTTTAATAGCTTAGGTGATTATTTTTTAATCAAATTTTTTTTTTTAACATCGGACTTGATACAACCAAATTAAAAATCGAACCGAATTGAATCAAAACTGAACCTTTTACACATCTTCAAGTATATGTAAAATTGGAGAGTTTGGTTTATAGTCTTGAATTATCCAACCAAGCGACAAAAAGGAATTGACTTCGTTTTTAGAGGATAATGGTGTTATGAAATAATATTTATAAAAAAAAATAATGCTACGGTCTCTGAAAATGAACTAATTTTTTTTTCTAAATTTAAAATTAATAGTCATGATTCACTTATCATAAATACAATTAAATCATAATAATTAATTTTAAATTTAAAAAATCTTCTTAATTCATTTTCCGGGACGTAGACTTTTTTCCATAAACAAAAATGTTAGTTGAGCCACCTAGGGAATCAACTATCAGCATCTGTAGATGGTAGCGGCATTATAGTAATTTAGTTTAAATGAGTGAGGATAAAAGAATACTTTTGCATTGTCCAATAATAATATAGTGTTACAAAGACAAATTCTGATAGGGGGACCATTGTAATTTTTAGGACCACAGAAAGGGACTGTTTTAACCCCAAACTTTGGGAGAGGTTGTTGAATTCACCCTCAACTTTTGTAATATTATTTTCAAAATATAATGTGACATCACTTTTGTAATACTTTCAGTCGGTAAATTATTGTGATACACGTGTTCAAGTTCATTTTTTTATCTCTCAATAACTCAACACCAGTATTTGTAAATAATATAATTTATAACTATGCAATTAATTAAGGATATGATACTAAAATACCACGTCATATTCTAGAACTCTTGAATAATATATCTATCTGTTTGTTTGTCTATCTATTTTTACTATACACTAAATATGTCACGTCACTCGACATTATTTTTCACTTCATAATTTAAAAAAAATCACACAACATTATAGATGAGCATTGAGTGAAAGGAGTATTTTAAAATAAAAGGTGAATTACATTGACCTCCTCTCCTCTGAGATTTATAACAAATACAATGTCTCCCTTGAGGTATTTAAAATTATTTTTATTATTTTTATTTTTTAAACTATTATGCAATTACTTCTCCTATCATAAAAAACTGTCAGACGTTGTTACATACGCTATTAAAACTTCAAGTTTG
Organism: Arbutus unedo; assembly: GCA_014822125.1. Taxonomy (NCBI): domain Eukaryota; kingdom Viridiplantae; phylum Streptophyta; class Magnoliopsida; order Ericales; family Ericaceae; genus Arbutus; species Arbutus unedo. The sequence continues at coordinate 2,617 of JABCMJ010038386.1, read as the reverse complement.
AAATTTTTTTTGACAAAAAAAAGTATAATGTAATTCTTATCACGCTCAAAACAGTTTATTTTAAATTTTTGTATTTTTTTAAAGTCAAAATTCGGATAGATTTTAAAACTCTACTTGAATTTCGACTTTAGAATAATTTAGAAAAATCATCATAGGTTATTTCAAACGCAATAAAAATTATGTTATAATTCATTTTGTTAGAAAAAATCTTGAACTTAAAATTTAATAACGTAACTAATGATGTTTGACTGATTTTAACAATAAGGGAAATAATTGCATAATAGTTTAAAAAATAATGAATATTAGAGTAATTTTAGAAATCTTAGGGAGGGTATTGTACTTTTTGTAAACCTCGGGCGAGGTTAATGTAATTCACCCTAATATAAATAACACAACTATTTTTTTACATTTCAATTTTTTTATATTTATATTCTGCTCTTTTCATATTTATGATAAATAAGTATTAACATCTTGCGAAATAAGAGTAATTATTTAATTTTTCAGAATACCACATTATGATATTTTCAATGAATTACGTAGTGATAAATTTTTTGACTAAAATAGCAGCACATATATTTGTTAGATTACTAGAAGGCAAATAATTGCCACAGTATTTTCATGATAACTCATTAATATCACTTCACAAATATATTCACAAGTATTCAATAACTAATCTCTAATTTTTATTCAGGTGGAGAAGTTAAGACACATTTGGTAGTGGTCAAAATTTTAGAAAGAATATGATGAATATAATAATAATGGACATATAGGAAAAGGAAATATTTATTATAGAGGAGTGAATGGTAATTATAAATAATTTTTTTGAAAAATAAAAATATAATAGATATGAGTAAGTGGATGACATTATCATAACTAATAATAATATTCTCATAAATATAAAGAAGATATAGAAGAGGATAAGATATGTATACGGGGAGAGCAAGATATTTTTGTCTCCATAAAATAGTACTTCGGATATCCATACTCTAAAAAAAAATCCCGAGCAACCAGATTTGGTGCGATAAATCATAGATATTTATTCGATGGCTAACAAACACACACTGAGAGTAACAAAGTTGTCAGAGCATCCACGTCAGATTCCTCAAAGTTTCTCCTTCTCTATTTTTATAAGCAATTCTTCTAAAAACGTTCATTACTAGTCACTCCTGATAGTCGCTATTAGCCTCGTTATATTTTTCTTCTTATTTCTTTCTTCTCTTGTTATTTGAATCAAAGTTATCAATCTTGTACAGATGTGCATACCAATTTTGTTATTAGTAGGGTACATACCGGTACTGGTACATACCGGTATACTGTTTTAAATTTATCGTTAAAAAATAATATAAAATTTTCTAAATATATACACACACATACATATATATATGACATATAAAATAAATAAATTATAACTTAATTTTTTTTTCCACGTTTGTCAACTACTATCAATTCTAGGCTTATAGGCTCTAGCCCTCTTTTTTGCTTTAGACTATTGCTCTTTATTACCCGTGTACCTCCCTTTCTCTATATTCAGTCATTTTCCTCCTCTGATAACTGATGTGTGATACAGCTCAGTCATTTGCCTCTCTGATACAGCTCTCACACGACTCAGTACACCCCCACTCCGCCTCTCTCTCTCTCTCTCCAATGGACTCTCTCTCTCTCTCTCGCCGTCTCGACTTTCACGTGCAACATCACAAACCAAAAAAGAAGTACTGATCAGGATCTAGTACACTGTCAAAACTGTTGGTAATTTCGTCGGAACGGTATATCTTTACACATACCTTATTTTGGCTCCAATAAGATGCATACTGTCTGGTACTGAACGGTACAATAAAATTGAATATAAAATGAGACAAAAAAAATTAATAAAATATAAATAAAATAGAAAATTTGTTGTTAAAAGATATGAATTCCTAAAATAAAAAAAGTTTGATGTGAATGCTCTAAAACAGTTTGGGAGCTGTCATGGTTTGGTGCATGCATGATTGGATGTTGAAAAATTAGAAAAAGACAATTGACTTATACTCCACTTTCTCGCTAAAAACCGGGTCAAGCCGCCGGGTTCTTGTCCTTTTCTGGTGACCTTTTGACATATACTCCACTTTCTTGCTCAAAAGTAAATATCCTTTAATTTGAGTAAATTACACTTACTTCCCTTTAGGTTCTTCAAAAATATACCGACATCTCTCTAGTTTAAGAAAATATTTTGACCCCTTTTTTGTCCAAATTACTGTTCAGAATGAGATAAATTACAAGAATCTTCACTAATGTATTATGCGTAATTAAAAAATTACAAAAGTTCATTGCTCAAATGGAAAATATAAAACAATTAATTGAAAATGCAAAATACTCTCCTTTCTTAATTCTTCGCAAATACATTTAAATTTGGTTGGTTGTTTTCTTTTCTTTTTCCTTTTTTTTTTCTGTTTCTTTGTCCGGACAAAGTAAGAAGTAATTAACATTGTTCAGAGCTAAAACACCCTAAAGACGAGAATGTATGCTAAACTTAGCTTTCTTTTAATTTTTTTATTTAATATTTTATTTTTTCAAACTTGTACTTTCCATTGGTCACATCAGACAAAACAGAAAAGTAATGAATTTTTTAATTCAAAAATTC
>JABCMJ010038381.1:0-10848 GCA_014822125.1 Arbutus unedo | reverse complement strand
GATTGAGAGAATCGAAGAGGTAGATTGCAAGATTTGTGCGACTTGGAGTTTCAAACGTTACATTTTGCGAAGTTCAGAAAGAGGGGGACCTTGTGCTATTTGACTATTCAATCTACGATGTCAACTCGAGTGAGTGAGATCCCACCACATACTTGGGAACAAAGAAATTGTGCACAAAGTTCTTTGATGGGAATGCTCGAGAGCTTACTTTTGTTACGCCAACCCAGATTTTTGTTACAGCAAAGATTGAAATTTACACTTGAATATGACTTAAGTATTGTAATTATTGTGAACGTGAATACTAGTTGTGTACTTGAGGGTCGTCAACTCTTGATATACTAGTTTTACGTTATTGGTGCATGAGCCGTATGAGCCCGGTTTTGCTTGAGTTCATGGACTTAATAGTCATGATAGTTGTATAAAGATATGTGAGCCATGTTAGCACATTCGCTTCAACTTCGTGGACTTGCGGAGTCACAATTGTTGCGGATAGATTCGACATTGTTAATGCTTGAATTGCATTGGTATATCGTGCCTAGTTATGTGGGCTAAATAATCATTTATGTTTTATACCAATGGGTATTGTTGAAATATATGTGAGCGTTGACATAATTTACCTCATGTACATGTGGACTTGCTTAACCATGGAGATTTGAATACTTGTTGGGCATGATATATGCATGGGTTTGTTTGCAATGGATAGATTTGTTGAACTTGCCGTATGCGAGAATTACATTGGTACGATTGTATTTATATATCGTAGACTTGTTATATATAATGTTGATTATATACTCATTAAGAAGTATTCGTGCACGAGTCAAATGTAGCAAAATGTTTTATTTAGTTTTGAGGATGAAATTCTTTTATGGAGGGGAGGATGTAAGGGTCCAGAAAATTTTTGGTTTTTATTTGTATAATTGGAATGTTATTACTTACTTCGTATTGAAAAGTATTATGTGAATTGGGTTATTGAACATTAAGGAGATGAAATGAGATGTGAATGAGGGATGGAGGACCATCAGGTAAGTTCTTAGGACCATCAGGTCAGGCGCTAGGACCATCGAGTCAGGTTCCTAAAGCATCCAGTCAGATTCTGGAAATTTTGAGTCAGTGGCCAAAATTGACCTATCAGGTTTTGGACCTTCCGATCAGGTTTGAAATTTAAACTTGGAATTTTTGAAAATTTGAGACAGAACTAAACCTAAGTACTTCCTATGTCTTGCTCTGTCTAAGGAGTCGTCTTTCCCAAAAAAACCCCAACTTCAAACATTTGATCCAACTTCAAATCTATCAAATTCCTTCAAGATCCTTCACTATTATCTCAAGATTTGGTGATATCTCAAGCTTGAAGGCACCATTTCACTTGTAGGGATTTCATTGGAGCTTTCTCACCACCATTGAAGCTCGGATTTAGAAGCTCAAGCTTTGAAGTTAATAACTTGAGGTATGGATGTTTTCTCTCCGATCTATGGATATCCAACATTTATTGACCCATATTTCTTGATTTTTGAATGTTATTTGGAGTTTCCATCATTACTGCTCATATTGTTGTTTTTCTTGGGTTTTGGTTAAATTTCTCGGTATTGATAGCCACTCCATTATTTTTTTCCTTTCTCGTATGGATTGGCTCTCTTTCCTAAGATTGAGTTCACTTATGTGTTTAGTTATATAGTATTTTGTATATGAGGTTGGTAAGTTGATTATGCCTTGTAGTATGATGCGTGAGGTTTTGTCTTTGATAAATATGGATCTCATAAAGGATGGGTGTTCATTGGGATTATAAATTATGAAATATCTATATTATGAACTTGTGATTTCTTATGCATTTCACACAATGCGTGGTGGTCTAGCCTCCGTGAGGAATGTGCTAGTGATAAATGAATTATTGTCTAGCCTCCGCTAGGAGTTGCGTTAGTGACATATGAACCGATGTTGGCCTCCTTAAAGAAGTGGTGCTAGTAATGAAAATTCTCTAGCTTCCCAATGTAATCGTGCTAATAAGATAATATATCTTATTTCACCACATTTGGGTGAGGTGTCGTCGTTGACAAATGAGTTTGAATGGAACATACGGAACCATGAAATGGTTAATGAAAGTTCTCTAACTTCCTGAGGGAATTGTGGTGAAAGTTCTCTAACTTCCCAAGGGAATTGTGCTAGTAAGATAATATATCTTATTTGGCCACTTTCAGGTGAGGTGCCGTCATTGACAAAATGATTTTGAATGAAACATATGGAACAATGAATTGGTTAATGAAAGTTCTCTAGCTTCTCGTGCTAGTAAGATAATATATCTTGTTTGGCCACCTTCACGTGTGGTGTCGGTGTAGATGATTGAAATTGAATAGAGCGTATGAAAATTGTTCTACCTCCCTTGGGGAATTGGGCTAGCAAATGATATATCTCGTCTAGCCACCATTGGGAGAGGGTTAGGAGTGAAGACGAAAATGAGACGTGAAATGTGGACCAAGAATGGATCATGAGAACTGTTGAATTAGGAAGTAATGTTTTTACTTGATAATTGACTTTTACAAAAGTTGGATATAGCATTATGATGAATGGTGGTAGAGACCCATTGGGATGCATTGGCATGGAAATGGCTTGGAGTGATTGGTAAATGATATGTTGGCGGAGGGTTATCCACTTACCTCTATTATTTGTTTCTTGTACACAATATAGTGTTTTTCTGCTTTTGTGAATTGATTGTTAGCTTTCCATTGATGGTTAGGATTTCGTAGAACTCTATGGCATGTTGTGAATAAAGGTTAATAATGCATTGTGATGGAAGATAGACTGTCATCTTGATACGTCGTCAAATGAAAATGAAAAAGGTACATTATGAGAGTTACAAAAATTATAGATTACGTGTAAGGAGAGTTATGGAGTATATAGTCTCTGTTATGTAAATAGAACTAGGTAATAGTTATGTGGCACGTGACAAGTGTGGACACCGATGTGATATGAGATGATCGTTGTAAGATATGTGACCGACTTAAATAATGAACTAGATTCTTTCATGGAAATGCCAGGATGATATGCACTGGTCTCATACAGGAGAAAGCTAGGTATAACAACTTGACACTTAATGAGATTATGTTGATGATGCACATGAGTCATGGTATGAGTTAAATGAATTGAGGGATTATAAATAATTATTGTAAAGCTTATTAATGTTGTCCTTGGTTGATCTTTGCTTTTCTCTCGCGAGCTTACCTATACAATATTCTGGGGTTGTATGTTTGAAGTGGACATACATTTATGGGTGGATAAAGTGTGAATATAAATGATATTGATGGCCTCCTATGGAGCGTATTAGGCAATGAGATGGCGTATTGTCTCCAACAGGAGAGTGTCAGGAATGACAATGTTATGATTAGCTACCATCTGGTGAGGTAATAGTGATTATGAATAAATCATGATGAGAAAAATAAAATGACTTGTGTGAGTTGGGTATTGATCAAATGGTTCGTTGGATACAAAGTCGATGTCGTAGATTATTAAGTGTTTGGACAAATTATGAGATTTTTAGGTGACAGTGTTAAATGGAGGCTTGATGATTTGATGCTTGATGTAGGACATGAGTATACTTATGAGACGTGGACCGTGAGGGATGACTATATGTGCGTACGTAAGGATATGAGGGTTGAGATGACGGTAGATAGCGACCCACCACTGTGAATTCATGAGTTGTGTCATGCCAATGTACTGGTACAATGTATCAGTCAATGGGTAATGACCCGGTATCGTCAAACGGTTAATAGAGAAAGAATAAGTATTGAGAAATGGTTGACTGAACAACAGAATGGTGTTGTAAGATGATTGAATGTGTCATTTACGCTTATCTTACGATTCGTATAATTTCATAATTTTATTGTTGTTATGTGCCATTTCATACTTTTATCTTACGATCATGTTATATGCCATTTCAAATCATAATCACATGGCATAGCTGTAAATATTCCTGCTGGACTATGTAACTCACCCTATTATTTTACAGGTGTTGCTTCAGACGCTTTGCATGAAGCATGATTGATGCAAGGTAGGATGCATGTTCGAAGACTTGGTAGGAGATAAAGATAGAAACTAATTTACTATAGAGTTTTTTTTTTTTGTTTGAAATGAGATGTAAATATTTAACTTTTAATAATCTATTTGTATATGTAATGGTCCAGGAATTTGCCTACTTTGATGTAACATATTTAAACGTGGCTTTTGATAATCTATTTGTATCATAAAACAATTTGGGATATTAGGTTGCTATTGAGCGTGGTGAGATTTTATTTATGATTAACTGTAATAATAATATTTTTGAAAACAAGGGCGTGACAATAAATCAAAGATTAATATTAAATAAAATCCTCACAATACTCACCAATTCCCAAAAGTGCATTGTTGATAGATCCAAAATGTTTCATGTTCAAAAGAGATTACAAAATAGGGTTATCTCAACCCAACAACAATCATTGACAAATCAAAAATTTAAAGTATTACAACACTTGAATCAAATAACCAAAGTACAAGTTACAATGAATCTTTCCAAGAGAAGGTTTAAAAGAAAATAAATAGCTCTCTTCATGCAATCTTTGCAAAATATGTCATCCAAGACACACCATGCACTCCATGCTACTATTTCGAGGCTGCACCTGAAAAGAATGAAGGGTTAAGCTCGACAACCCAATAGGAAAATATACACAAATATTACATACGAATGACATGATATACTAAGCCATACGAACACCAATATTTATACAAGAGAGATAGAAAGCAAGCGGAAACAATATTATGTTAAGAAAAATGCATAAACGACTCCTCAATATATAATGATTCCTCAATTCACCAATTACAATTTCATGAATCACATGTGTCATTCCTGGTATTATCCTAAATAGAACTAGTTTATATCAGCCTAGCACATCCCATGAGGAAGTCTAGTTCAAAATCATTCATGGCATTACCTTAAATGGAACCAGTTTATATCAGTCTAGCACATCCCGTGTGGGACTCTAGTTTAAAATCATTCTTATCATTATCCTGAATGGAACCAGTTTTGACCCTGCCTAACATTCCTAAAAGAGTCTAGTTCAATGTCATTCCTAGCATTACCCCAAATGGAACCAGGTTTGGCCCTGCCTAGCATTCCCAATGGAGTCTAGTATGATCTCTCCAAATGGACTAACACAACACTCTTCAAATGACATGCTAAAAAAATGTAACCATGAACAACCAAACTCGCACTCAAAGAGGTCAAAACAACCCTTCTTAGGTGAACAAAGGTGAATTCGATGCTCAAAACAATCAATGGTAGAGAAAAATGTGGATAACCAATCCATATCTGAAGTAATGATTAGGATTCAACAAGTTCAAAATAATGAAGTAGAATGCGAAGCAACAACTGAGAATAGCAAGCTCACAAGCTTTACAAGTACAGCCGAATGGCAGTCTAACTCCAAGTTGTGCTTCAACAAACATAGGTAGGTTCAAGACATCCAAAGTTTGAATTCCAAAGCACATGATTGATAGAGCGATGAAGAATATGATGTTTCGAAATGAAATAAAACTTATGCAAAGATGGAATAAAAGAAATGTACCCCTCGAAACGGATATTTCTGGAATATGAGAAGTAAAAGGCAAAATTATAGATGTGACATTGAAAACCCTTTCCCAAGTATACTATTCCTGAATAGACCCGTCTCTCGGTTTGAAATCCTGAATAGGTGCCAAAGGACTTGATCCCCACTCAATTTGAGAACCCTAACCTAAAGTATTGCAATAGAAATAAGACTGCTACCGCTAATGGTCCTATCCATACCCTGACTGTTGTATTACTCCTACCTCACTATGCACTCTTGTCCCTCGAGGACAATTCCTCACCATATGACCAACTTGACTGCAAGTATAACAAGCTTTCCGTAGAATGATGAACTGAATACGAATCTGACCATGTTGGTAGCATCGACGACATAAAATCTAAGGTTTCGAGATGTCGTTTCAAGTATCCGAAGAAATTAGAGGCCTAAGGTTTGATGGGCCAGGTAAAGTCTGAAACTGCTCCCTCTGTTTCGTACTCCCATGACTCCCTACATTGCCCGAAGAAGAAAATACTGAACTAAGGTTAGGTTGCCTCGGCTCCCAAACTCTTGAATTTTTCTATGCGTCTTCTGGTAACTCCACGCTCCTCCTGCACTCAACGATCTTGGCAAATCTCATCTTATGTTGGCTCGCTACAAGCCTCTTCATAAGGGGTGAAAATCTTTCTCGAAACAATGACACTTCTTGTCCTCCGACGCCACAAGCTCTGGTGCAAAACGTGATAAAGACTGAAATCTCGAGGTGTACACAGAAATGGTCAAGGTACCCCCTTCTCTAACTTCTCAAACTGCCCTCTTAGTTGCTCACGGTATGATTTCAGAAAGTATTGGCCCTCAAGGAGATTCTCGAATGCAGCCCAAGTCAAAGTCTCGACATCTGATTCGTTGGCTCGATCAACAGTCCTAGCAGTCCTTCTTGTGTCCCTATGCGCCTCAAGTGTCGACTCCCACCACTCATTGGCTCACTACCTTATTCAAAAGTACTCCATGGTAATGTGCACAACCTCAGCACCTACCTCGTCCAGGTTCACGTCTAGGAGGCATTATATTACAACATAGCAAGAAGACTCATCAAGTCTTACTAGCATCATCGTGAGGTCAAGGCCTCTAACATCCCCAACTCGGGTCGAGAACGACAATACACTACTCCACATAATCATGAATCCAATGTCAATACTCATCATGCATACAATTACACACAAGTCATGCCAAAAATACGATAGTTTTGAACCCATGAGACGAAAATGTCTCCCCATGGTCTCAAGGTTTTTGAACATTTGCTCTAATACCAAGTTGTCACATTCTCAATTTCCAACATAATAAATAATACATTAATATTAAATAAAATCCTCACAACACTCACCAAGACCCAAAAGTGCATTGTTGATAGATCCAAAATGTTTCATGTTCAAAAGAGATTACAAAATAGAATTATCTAAACCCAACAACCATCATTGACAAATCAAAGATTTAAAGTATTACAACATTTGAATCAAATAACCAAAGTACAAGTTACAATGAATCTTTTCAAAAGAATGTTTAAAAGGAAATAAATAGCTTTATTCATGCAATCTTTCAAAAATACGTCATCTAAGACACTCCACGCTACTACTCCAAGGTTGCACCTGAAAAGAATGAAGGGTTAAACTCGGCATCCCAGTAGAAAAATCTATTGCATACGGATGACATGATATACTAAGCCATGCGAACTTCAATATCTATACAAGAAAGATAAAAAGCGAGCAGAAACAATATTAAGTTAAGAAAAGTGCATAAACAACTCCCCAATATATAATGGCTCCTCAATTCACCAATTACAATTTTATGAATCACGTGTGTCATCATCAATTTATATATTCTCGTCATGTGATAATGTTTCATTCCTGGCATTAACCTGAACGGAACTAGTCTATATCATCAGCCTAGCACATCCTGTGAGGGAGTGGTTCAAAATCATTCTTGTCATTACCTTTAATGGAACCAATTTATATCAGTCTAGCACATCCCGTGAGGGAGTCTAGTTCAAAAATATTCCTGGTATTACCCTTAATGGAACCAGTTTTGACCCTGCCTAGCATTCCTAAAGGAGTCTAGTTCAATGTCATTCCTAGCATTACCCCGAATGAAACTAGTTTTGGCCCTGCCTACCATTCCCTAATAAGTCTAGTATGGTGTTCACATGCATCACGTGCGTCACATGCTCCATATCCATTATCTCATAATATTCAATGATCAATGGGAGTCATATAATTCATGGCCAGTGCTAGTATGATCAAATGCCTAAGTAAAGCATGTAGTTCATAAGTACTGTCTAGCATGATCAATCATCAACATAAATTTCATATTCAATGCTAACCATTCTTGTTTCAAGATGTACCACAATGTCCCAATCAATTTTCATTCATACGTGTCACGATGGCTCAATGAACTCTAACATCATTAAGATAAACCAACATTTAAAATCCGGGAAAACATTTAACATTCTATTGTGTCTGAACATCATTTTTCATCATAGGTTCCATAATATTCATCATGCATAATCAAGCACTAAGGTGAATTATGAAATTTGTGTCATTCATTCTTATTTAACAAGGTCGCACAATATTGTAATTTATCTTAGAAATATTATAGAACTTCACCCTTAGAATCCAAGGAGATGAGACAAATTGATCAAAAATGATACCGGCCATAGGTTGAGGATACACCAGTTCATTCATTGAAAAAAAATAAAATTTCAAAAAATTATGATCAAAAGACGCAAATTCAATGCAATGGGAAGCACAAGTTAAGACACCAACATTTCAAGGCAATCATCATACATTTTCAAAGTAGTATCAAGTCCAAATTATTCAAATTAAACACCATGGAATAGGGTCAGAGACTAACAACCAAGAAGTCCAAGACTTACCAAGAGTACAAGAACAAGTGCTTGAACAAGGCAAAACAAAAGAAGAGTTCAAGGTTTAAGGCACCAACGCAATGCAAGAGAGACGCAAGCACCAGACAACACTAATATCCACTAACCAAGGGCATCGATTCAATGAATAAGACTCACCAGTTCAAGTCCATTATAAAGAGGAAAGTTCGAAGGACTTTTGTTCTCAATTAGCAACATGCTACAATGTTTAACATGATCTAAAACCATTAATAAAAGTTAACCATTCAAAGCTAAGAAAATGTAATTCAAAGCTCAATGGGTTCCAATATAAGTAGGAGAATACACCAAGACAAGTGTCAAGCAAATCAAAACAAATGGGAAGTTTTCAAGGATCAAGGCCTTGGTGTGCTAAAAAATGGTGTGCCATAACAAGCATAAAAATCTAGATGCTCCAACGTAGAGGCACCGGTGCTATAAAAAACAAGGCACCGGTGCTAACACCAAAATGAGATATAGAGAGCTATTGGCACTAGTGCCTCAGGAACGAAATAGGACAATTTCTGCAGATTTTCAACTTCAACTCTAGGGTTTTCAAATCAAATTCAAGGCATCAAATAGCAACTAAATCAATTTCTAAACACATAATAAGTGTGAGAAATCCCTATCTCAAGGTTTAAATGCAAAGATCAAGCTTCCAACTTCAAGCTCTAACTTCAAACATCAAGAAAGCTTCAAAGACACCCCTTTCAAGCAAATGCACTCGAATAGCCACCGGATATCAACCGAGGGTGAGGGAAATACGTAGGATCTTGAAGGAATTAAAGTTTGGAGCAAGTTTCGGATGGAGAGTTTTGGGAGAGAGCTCAACCGTATGAGAGAGAAGAGGAAAAATGGGTTTGTGTTTCAAACCAAATGATTTGTCTGATATAACCCAAATTCAATACCCAAAATTACACTTACACCCCTAGGTTTCACAACGTGCTTCCACAAACCCCCAAGGTTACCACATTATATCACATTGACCCCAAATTATGTTGTTACATCAAATTTTCACATACTCCACATTAATTATGCTTATTAACCCGCATATTAATATAAAAGTTCAAAATTTTCTGGGTCTTTACATTGGCTAGCTCTTAAGTCAATGCTAGTTGATACACAACTGGTCCAATCCTTTCAACAATTTCAAACGGTCTAACATATCTAGAATTAAGTTTTCCCTTTTACTAAACCGTACAACTCCCTTCATTGGCGAAACTTTGAGAAACACAGACTCACCCTCCAGGAATTCTAGTTCTCATCGGTTCGCATCTGCATAGCTCTTTTGACAGTCTTGGGGCTATCTTTAGCATATTTGGTATCAACTTGACATTTTCTGTCATTTCCTATATTATCTCATGCCCCGTGAGTTCCATTTCTCCCACCACCATACAAAGTCTCAAATGGCGCCATAACAATACTAGTCTGGAAAACTGTTGTTATAAGTGAATTCTGCCAACGATAGATGCTCCTCCCAACTACCGCGGAACTCTAGTGCACAAGGTCGTAGTAGATCTTCCAATTTTTAAATAGTCCTCTTAGATTGTCCATTTGTTTGAGGATGGAAAACCGTACTAAAATTCAATCTAGTATCCATGGCCTTTTGAAGTGGTTGCCAAAACCTAAAGACAAACCTTACATCTCTATCTGATGTAATGGACACTGGTGCTCCTTGTAACCTTATAATCTCTTTCACCTAAAGAGCAGCCATTTGATCCATCGAATAGGTATTCTTAATTTCTCGAAAGTGTGCTGACTTGGTCAAACGATCAACAATCACTCAAATTGAATTTTTCCCTTTAATGTCCAAAGAAAATCGACAACGTAGTCCATTGTAATGTCTTCCCACTTCCATTTGGATATAGGCAATGGTTGATTGAATTAACCCTGCCGGTTTCTATCGTATAGCTTTGACTTGTTGACACTAAAGACAACGACTAACATAGTCAATGACGTCCTTCTTCATCCCCATCCACCAATAGATTTTCTTTAGATCTTGATACATCTTTATGATTCTGAGATGAATACCAACCTCATTCTGTGGCCTTTGTCCAAAATCCATCATTTGAGCTCCTCATCTTTAAGTACACGCACCCAATTCTAAAACTTGAACAAACTGTTTGTCATACTAAACTCATAGTCAACATTGGTCAAGGATTGTTCATAAATCTTCCTCAACTTATGATCCTCCATCTGTTTCTCTTTTATCTCTTCCAAGATGGCAGGTTCCATGACAACCATAGAACAAACTGCCCCACGTTCCTCATTCAACCACCGACAATCCACTAACAAACAATTTAGCTTATTTGTCGTCTTGGACTTAATGCATCTGCCACCACGTTC
>JABCMJ010038380.1:0-17862 GCA_014822125.1 Arbutus unedo | reverse complement strand
ACACCCAACCATATATATACAGTATACAGACTCCCCGCCTCTCTCTCTCTCTTACCGGATACTAGTGTCAGTTGCCAAAGCTCAATCTCACTCTCAGTCCAAGTACCTCGTCTAGATCTTCCCGATCAGGTAACTCACGGACTACGCCTTCTTTTTCTTCCGTTCTTGTTTAATAATCGAGATTTCTCATTTCTGAATCGCTAAAAAGTTTCAAGATTTTAGAATTTAGCGCCTTCAATATGATTAGAATTTCGACTCGGCATTTTTTTTAGCGTGAAAGATTTGATTTTGAGATCAATCTGGTTGAATCGAGTGTCGGAACTTCCTTAAATACTTACATTAGCAGCTTTCTGTAGTTTGGTTGGCTGACCCCTGTTTTCCCAGGCGAATTCCATATGAGTAGAATTTCGACTCCGGCATTTTTTTTATGTAAAAGATTTGATTTTGAGATCAGTCTGGTGGATTCGGTGTCGGAACTTCCTTAAATACTTACATTAGCAGCTTTCTGTAGTTTGGTTAGCTGACACCTGGTGGCTGTGGCTAGTTCTTGGGGCTGGTTTTCGGTTTGGTAGAGAAGTAGAGTTAATACTGTTATGCTCATTGGCTTTTCTCTCTTAGAGTTTGAAAATCTGTTCATTTGCTTTTTAATCATGGTTCCTTAGCACAGTAAACTTACTCCAGCTGGGATTCATATAGAGGGTGAAGGGCAAAAGATTGAATTCTTCAGGTAGTAGGGAGATGTCTTTCTTGTATATTAGCTACTCCTTAGATTCTATGATTCTTTCTGTACTGCATATCATTCGGTTGTTCAGGCTGGTTCGAACAAAATACATTCCTTCTTCGCACACAGACATACACACAACAATCATGCTTTACACGGGGCCGTGGAGAAATTAAAATACATTTGTCTTTACTAGATAAACACATCACTACGACTACAAAATATATGTATAATCACAACATTATTGAGGAGAACATAAAATCAGGGGCGAAGCTAGCCCAAACAGTTGAGTCTTAAAAAAATTATACAGTTTAGTTGAATTTTACGTATATTGGAGTACTTAAAAAATACTTTGTAAATTGATATTGTACTCTTTAGATTCTGTGATTCTTTCTGTACTGCATATCTTTTGGTTGTTCAGGCTGGTTTGAACTTCTCTCATGCGTGGAACCGACTACAGGAGACTTTGATGCAGAATAGAAGTTTATGCTACAATGCAAGGTTTCAAAGCTAAATTTAGGGTAGCAGCACTGGTTATTATTTCAATATGGATTGGTCTGGCTGCTCTCTACGATTTGGTAAAGCCAATTTTCAACGGTTGTACCATGACATACATGTACCCTCAATATATTCCGGTCTCCTCTGCTGCAAATGTATCAGCCTCAAAGTATGGGTTGTATTTGTACCATGAAGGATGGAAGAAGATTGATTTTAATCAGCACCTTAAGAAGCTTAGTGGTGTTCCGGTTCTTTTTATTCCAGGCAATGGTGGTAGTTACAAGCAGGCAAGGTTTTTTTTTTCTTTCTGTTATTCATGTAATTTTGTTTCTAGGAATTTTTATTTTGCATTGCTTGGTGCTTTACATTCATTGTCCTATTTCAGTTTCCACCTTTTATTAGGATAGGCCATTGATTTGGGGAACTCTCCTTTCAAAATAAAGCTATAGAAAATTAAAGGTTTTTGTTCAGGATTGTTTTCACCTATCTTGCCTTCTATCTAACCTAGTAAATAGATTTTGGAAAGTATGATTTGTCTGAATCCCTAGGGCCTAGCCTTACCTGAGATTTCTTGCACTAAATTTGCGTGAAGCTCGCTTGCTTACCTGGTGCAATTTGTAATCCACTCCCGAGCACATCATCTCACCTTGGCTTGGCCATAGTTAAACACTTAGACTAGGTTTCTTATTGCTCCATTCTAGGTGCAGTAATTTTTTTTAAAAAAGCTATAATTTAGTTTCTTGGCTGTACTTAATGAAGGTGATATAATAAATGAGTGACAGGCACGGGGGAAACAAAGTCCATCTCGCCATATCCTTCGCATTCTTTGGTTCCCTGTGTATGCCTCAAAATGTGAATGATGGATTGAATGTCATTATGAATTTTGGTCGCTTCAGATCAAGGTCAACTTTGTCAGCTGATGTTAACGTACATAGTGCCTTAGATTCTGAGAGCATCTTCCTTCCAATCCCAGTAAGCCATTTTGCTTTCCATCCACCTGAGTAACTCTCCCTTTAAAATACCCCTCTTATGCCTTGTAGGCCCATATCTCCTATGAAAGCTTGATTCTTTCATGCTAGCTTAGGTTTGGTGCAAGGACCCCTTGACTTGTTGCTGCCTTGCGTACATGCACAACCTATGTCGAGGATTATTTGGCTCAATGCCTAAAGTTGATAATTTGTTAAGGTGCTTGGCCCACTCTCCCTTCATTGGTTTGCATCTTGGTCGGTGTTAGAGAGAGACCTCCAGCTAAAGATAACTCGAGAAGAAGACAGTCGTGGCTTGCTTGTACCGTCTTATATATAAGAAGTATGCTTATTACCTGCACAACTCTAGCCTTTGCAGATTTGGCACCTCTAACAGTTGAGGTCAATTCATTCCGGTAATGGAGTTTGTAGAGCCAGTTACCTGTCCCTTGATTGGAGGTGCTCAACACACGTTGTGAACTAGTTTCCATTGTCTCACTTCTCTATGTACTGTGAACCTCTTCCTATTTCATCTCCAAGCAAGCAATGCCCGTCTCTGACTTGGGTCCTCTGGTTAATTGAATCCCTCTCCCTATCTTTCTTCCCACCTTTGACTGCCTTCGTCTTCCTAGCCCCTTTTCAGGCAGCCTAGTGCTGACTAAGTTCTTACCATACTTCCCAAATGGCTTGCTTAGGTCTCTTACACACCTCAGCTGATTTATGAATATTTATGGTGAATAATAGTGTGCTCAAGTTAGTCTTGGGTAAAAGTACTTTATGAAAACCCTTTAGCAGTATCTAGTATCTGGGTGAGTTTCTCTGATTAGTTTTTGGCCATTATGTAATTTTTTCAATTGTCGAATTGATTTCCTTTAATTTATGTTTCTGTTGGCTCCTTTAACTTGAGTTAAATCAGTTGGGAGTGTTAATGCACTCATTTCGTACTCGTTGCACATGGTTAAACCATCATGGAGGTCTTTTCTCTATTTTTTCTGTTACTCTGACTTTGGGATCTTCTCCTTGTAATTGCTGCATCAATGATTTATGTATGAACTCGCCTACAATGTCCAAAGGGTTTGCTCCTTGTCACTCTTTCTTCTCTTTTAACCTCACAGGTAAGGTCAATAGCAGCAGAATCTGATAGAGCATATCAAGGAGGTCCACTTGAGCGTACATTTTACCAACAAGCTTCCGTAACTGTCAAAGAGGGAGGAGTAGATATGGATGCAACTGGCTTTCATTTACCTAACCAGTATAATTCAATGTTGGATTGGTTTGCTGTGGATCTTGAAGGTGAACATTCTGCAATGGATGGTCGGATACTGGAAGAACATACAGAATATGTAGTGTATGCCATTCACAGGGTATTACTTTTACTGTTTGTGTGTAATACACAGTATCCACATTGAGGTTGAAATTGTATACCATATCTGAAATTTGAATGAATAACCCAGGTCTATGTCATAATCATTCCCCATTTTTTTATTACTGATCAACAAGAGTTCTCAAAAGGCTCTGGTAGGGCTTGTATTTGCACAGAAATGATGATTTATGAGTTTTTAATTGTGTAATCATTGTTTATTTGGAGAACTATCACATGGGTAAATCTTCTCATCTGGGAGTTGTAACATTTCCTCGACAGTTTCTTTGGTATTACTAGGTTTTTCCTCGGTGGATTTGTCAGGGAACTTGAATATTTAAGTGAGATGGTTTTCGGGTTTGGCGTTGATCCTCTTTTTACTTTTCTTTGGCTAAAAGTTTCTAGCGATTTTTTTCCCCAGATTTTATGCTTGTCATCTTGCTTTATCCACAAAATTCAAGTTCCTTGAGTTAGTTTATGGGCAAAGGCCTCTGTCCATCATCTGATGTACTTTCCAAACCAAACCAAACTAAGCAATCTGTCTCAATCAATTGTGGTAGCTACCTGAAGTCTTTTCCATAACTCTACTCTTTCCAGGGCAAAATAATCTTTCAGCTTTACTGAAATCACTTGATGTATTTATATCTTTGACTATGAGGTATCATCAGGGGAATTTTTTTGGTATTTAAACAAGACATCTGATATTGGTAATTTTGGCAAACCTTAAGCAAAATGCTTTCAAGCTCAGTTGCAGAGGTGAGGCCCTCAATCCTAATTAAACCTTGTTGTAGGAAGCCTACTAGTCGTTTTGTTTTGGGTTGGCATATATGAGCTCTTCAACTAACAGAAGCTCTGCACTAGTTTTTGGATGTGTCTCACTTGTTTGATTTGGAGTTCGTATCCAACATGTACTTAAATCCTTTACAATTTTCCATGTATCCAACGAATCTTTCTTGCTGTAATGTTGCAGTTAGCACATTTTCTTACCACATTTTGTTTATCTCTTGGCATGGTAGGCATACAACTGTTGGATGTTAGTGGCCCATTTGTGACCCATTAGACCAACAGTTGCATACGTGCACACTATCTTTCTTATTGGAAGATGGCTGAAATCTTTAGTTACTTTTTTCCTATATCCTTCGTTACTGCTCTCTCCAATTTGCTATGAATGCCTTCATCGAATTTTCCCTTATTCTATCATTGCAACTAATTATCATGCCCTTGTGTTGCAGATTCTGGACCAATATAAAGATTCTCGTGATGCTCGTGTAAAAGAAGGAGCTGCAGTCTCAGGGAGTCTTCCGAAAAGCGTGATATTGGTTGGTCACTCTATGGGTGGTTTTGTTGCTAGAGCTGCAATCATACACCCAGATTTGAGAAAGTCAGCTGTTGAAACAGTTCTCACGCTTTCCAGCCCGCACCAGTAAGCTTTGTGATTTATTCAATTACTTCATTGTGCTTTTGTCCCCCATGTGCACTGAGAAAGTATTGAGGGAGTCATTTTACCAGGTCACCTCCTGTGGCATTGCAGCCATCCTTGGGTCACTATTATGCACGTGTCAATGAGGAATGGAGAAAGGGATATGAGGTCCAAACTTCTCGAAGTGGACGTTATGTATCTGATCCTCCACTCTCTCGCATTGTTGTTATCTCGATCTCTGGTGGTATTCATGACTACCAGGTACTATTTTTTGTTGTCTCTTTTCTGTATCTTGTAATGTGATTACTTGACATGGAGTCTCCAAGTTGCATGTAAAATTAGTTCCATTTTGTAGCCGTATTTCCACGTAATAACTACAACCATTTTCGAGCTATCTGGGCCCCCTTGCATGTGCAGGTTGCCCTCTAGAAGCATTGTATTGTGTTCGTTAATTTGTGTGGGTTGTAGGCTTTTGACTTCTTTCAAAGTGAGCATGTAGCTTTTGTTTTCAAGTTATCAACTCGTCAACTACTATTGCATATTAAACAAATGTTAAAGATATTAAAAGAGGTATCTGCTCAAAGGATGTTTGGTCAATGTACATGATTGATGGATACCTACAAAATTAAAGTGAATATTTTGTAGTACTAAAACTCATTTTATTTGGGCAGATATTCGATAACTATGAAACTAACATGTTAAAATGAGTGTAGCTGAATGACGATGCTAAGAGGATGTGCAGGACCAGAAAGATGAGACTAGGTGCTTTGATCATGTCCAGTGAAAACTGCTAGATGTAAAGGTTAAGAAGAGTGATAGGATTATTGTTAATATAACTCTTAGGATGGCGAGAAAGATATATATTGATATGGAACGTTGTAAATATAAAGGCTCTGTGTTTGTTGAATTAACTGGGCATATAACCCTTTGATGGAGCAGAATGGCTTCATGTTGCCAACATTAAGTTTTGGTTCAGTTCGGATGCGTGAACATTGCAATCATGGTCACTCTAGTATGGTTGTTTATCACCTGTGTCAGGGGAGATTATTGGGATTCCTAGATGCCCAAATGATTAAGTTGGTGTCTTGACTCAGAGAGGAGTAACTACACTGCCCCCCTCCCACTCCAATGTGGAAATTTTACATTCCACGAGCTTTTGTGCTGTCTATGGAGCCAAGTATTGTGGGGGTTTGGTGGGTTTCCTTGGTTTGGTTCATTTGGCTATCTTGTCTTAAATTTTTTGGATTCCTGTCCTTGTCTACCAGTACAACTTTTTCATTTTGTCTACTAGTACGATTTTTCTTGTTTATTATCAAAAAAGGAGAAACAAAAGCATGTGAAGTTGCAGCCAAATTGCAGAAGAGTGCAAGGAAATGCTCTCCTACAGAAGCTTGGCTGGAATTCAAAATTTTGCAGTAGTAAAGAAACTTTTATGGAAGGTTGTTTAGATCTATTTTTTGTTTCCCAAAGTTGTTAAACATAGAATAGGGTTTTGCGGTTTTTAAGGGTAGCAAATGGTACAGGATTGTCGACTGGGGAGTATAAGTAATTTTTTTCTTCTTCAGTCCTTTGTCTTTGATTGTATTTTTTTTGTGATCTATCAAAATTTAACTCGCCTTGATGGTGATGCGAATTCTCTTGCTTTTGATATTAGGTAAGGACAAAGTTAGAATCTCTTGATGACATTGTGCCTCCTAGCCATGGTTTTGTTATTAGCAGTACAGCCATGAAGAATGTGTGGTTATCAATGGAACACCAGGTTATTTTGTGGTGTAATCAACTTGTCGTGCAGGTCAGTTGATTCTCCTCATACCCCATGTAAATTCCATCATACCCAATTCTGAACGTGTATTACCTCAGGTGTCCCATACTCTGCTTAGTCTGATGGACCCTGAAACGGGCCAACCGTTTTCTGATACACAAAAAAGACTTGCAATATTCACAAAGATGCTTCATAGTGGGATACCACAGAATTTTAATTGGTTGAGGCAATCAATATCATCTCAGCATGCTATTCAAGATGGAAAAGAAGCTACTGGTATCATCAGTCTCCACTCTCTTTCTATGCGGAGAAACATTGTGTCTTGTTCCATATTGTATGCTTTACTTATCTTTTGCATTGTAACAAAATCGGTGAAGATTTTCTCTCTTATGGTATCCTTGATTCATTATCTGTTAAGTCGAAATTTTGCAGCATTGTTTGGACTTCGGCCTTTCTTTAATTTTGCACTCTTCTGATTATAATATCTGTGTTTATGTCTAGTAACAATGGTATTACATTATTATTATTTTGCGGTAGATTTACTGATTTAGTTAATTCACACAAAACGAATGCTTGAGATACTTAAGGTATGGTTGAACAGACTGTATTACTCCATTGTTTTGAACCTATAGAAGGAGATGTATCTAATCTAGTGGCCATACTGCTCTCAGGAGATTTGGCAATGAACAGCCTCGTGCCTTTACTCTTACTTTCGCTCTGCTCATGCTCCCTCATTTACCCCTTGATAGCAATATGCATGGAAAATGAATCTGCAAAATTATAGCTGGTATAATCTATGGACATTGTTACTGAGGTTCACGGTATATGCCAAATTCTCTACGTGTGGATGGGAATCTAGTCATAATGTTCCATAAGAACTGTTTTTAGAGTTTATTGAAGTGTTTAGGGTGTTAACAAATCCTAATACATGTGTATTATATATATTGAGAAGAGAAATCGAGTACAAGGACAATAATACCCTCACCCTCTAATAATATGCACACCAATAACTCTAACACTTCCCCTCAAGCTAGAGCATAGATATCACACAATCCCAGCTCGTTACATTATAACTTTAATCGTGGTTTAAACAAGAGTTTAGTAAACATGTCAGCTAATTGGGCTCCAGTGGACACGAAGGAAGTAGCTATCATCCCGCCATCCAACTTTTCTAGAACTAGATGACAATCAACTTCAATATGCTTAATCGTTTTGTGAAAGGCAGGATTAAATGCAATATGAATGGCTGTTTGATTATGACACTACAAATTTGTATAACCACAATTTCAGATTCCAAAGTCTCCTTTGAGTTGCAATATTTTTTGGGTTTATGTGCTTATTATCAGAAAGTGCCTGTTGTTGGGTCTTGAGTATGGCACAACTACTAGTTTATGTATCATTCCGAGTAACAAACCAAAACAAATAGTAACATTAGATATATTAGTTCGTAACTGTTTTTATCATATGTTTCACTAAACGTAATTAATGTTAAAAAATTGATAATCAATAAGATACTCTTAACCGTGATGGAAAAAATTCCACGGCATATGAAGATTGTGATTGCTTTTGTGGGGCTTGGCTTGAGTGCAAGAGAGTTCAAACTCTTCGGAGATGTGCTTTCTTTGTGGTGACATGTTGATTCCATGGAGAGATTGTCTCCCTCATCACAGAATGCTAAGGATGTGATTCCATGGCAAGAGAAGAGCAATGACGAGTTCAGAGGTGTCCTTTGTAATGTAAATCAAAGTGATTGCTTGGAATCTTATTTCCTTCGTATATTGAAGAAGCTAAGTCAAGGTTCAGAGGTGTCCTCGGTCTTTCTAATGTTTAAAGTGCTGACGTAGTCTACATCCATGCAGTGCAATGGAGAAAAAGTCTTATAGGTTGAATAGAGCCAACATTCGACCTTGGCTCTATTCAACCTATAAAACTTAGAAAGCATAATGTTTTAGGATGGGGAAAATCTTTCTAATTCTATGAAAGATTTTAAGGTTGTCTTTGTTATACTTACAGGATCTCTGGTGCATAGTCTATCTTCTTGTCCCAATAATGTTCGCTGGACTAATGATGGCCTTGAGAGGGACCTGTATATTCAGTCGACTACTATCACTATTTTAGCTATGGATGGAAGAAGGCGGTGGTTAGACATTGAGAAACTGGTTAGTTTGGTTGAAGTTGTTCTTCCTTAGTTTAATTCGCCAAATCACAATTCACTTATTTTTAACCTTGTTGATAAGGTTAGATGCTTGGCTTTCTTTTTCTCTTAAAGAGTTTCTTCAATCTCGTTGCCTCATCTTTTCACGGCTCAAGCTCTCAGGCGAAGTTTGAAACAATGATTTGGGTATATTCCATTTTGTAATTAAAAAATGCCAGTATTCATGACGATTCAATGCAGTTCAAGCATTTTGAATCTATACCTATGCAGATTCCTTTTGACAGGCTTCTAGTTGTTGGTTTGTTGTGCACTGATTTTTTGCTATCTTGCCTTTTATTTATGTATTTCCAAGCCAAGATGATATTTCTCACAGTTTGATTTGAATGCTTAGGGCTCCAACGGAAAAAGCCACTTCATACTTGTTACAAATCTTGCCCCATGTTCTGGCATTAGACTACATCTTTGGCCTGAGAAGGGAAAAACCTCTTCAGACTTGCCTGTTAGTAAAAGGGTTCTAGATGTGACACAAAAAATGGTGCACATTCCATCAGGACCTGCACCAAGGCAGGTAAAATTTTGTGCACATGATTTCCAACCTATGGAAGTACTTAAATCCTTTTTGCAAGTAAGTTGTATGCTATTGCCTCGGCTCCAGTGGAATTGAGGTATCAATTGAAAGAATGGAATTTTACACTGCTTTATGAAGGGCAGGTTGGAGTAGCAGATTTAATAAGTTGGTTTATTGGACATGTTCTTACAGCGGATATTTTGCTTCTGTTTAGATTGAACCAGGTAGTCAGACCGAGCAAGCTCCTCCATCGGCTATATTTTTGTTGGCTCCTGGCAATATGCGTGGTTTCAGATTCTTGACTATCTCAGTTGCGTCTAGTCCGGTATTGTTTTCTTACTTGTCTGTTGTCTCAAGTGTTGTCTCAAGTGTGTTGCATGATACCAGAAGTATGTGGGAATCAGATACATTGGACACTAGACGCATACCCGCACCTGGAACCAGTATCCAAGTCTATTTAACATAGTTTGTACTTCTTTTGATCACACATCTATACTGCGGGACAATGATTTTTCTTGAGTTTCTGTGGGTTGTTTCCTTTTCCACTTTCTTTCTTTCTTTTTTTGTTCTCGCTAAATGAATTTTTCATTTTTCATTTATCATCCATCTTTTATTTTTCTTATTCATTGATCTTTGATGGTTAGAGAGGTCTCTCATTATCTCATCTTGTATGAATACACAAACATAGATTCGATGTCCTTTGTATGTGGTGGTTCTTTTAAATGTTACTGCTGCTCTTGTTAAGCATCTCATCGTTACTTACGAAAGAGTTTTGAGTTGTTGTTGTATGTTTTATGACTTTGTGGTTCTCAGACTGTTTCAGGCAGGCCGCCACCTGCTGCTTCCATGGCAGTTGGACAATTCTTTAATCCAAAAGAAGGGGAGTTGGAGTTATCTCCTGCATTGTTGCTTCTTTCAACTTATTCGCCAAAGGTCAGTTCTTCCATAAAGCAGCTAATTTACTTTTTCAGAAGTTCGAAGGCTTGAGTCGGGATCCTATAGTTTCACAGTTCACTCATCTACTGACTACATTTCTTAAATGTTGCACAGGACATGATATGGAAGGAGGATCATCCTCTGGCTTTCAATATGACATTTGGTATTAGCTTAGGTCTTTTGCCCGTTAAACTGTCTCTGGAAACAACAGGATGTGGAATAAAAAAATCTGCACTCCCTGTTGAAGAGGCTGGAGATGTTGAAAATAGTAGTAAGGCTTTCTATATATGCTCTTTTCACATGAAGTTGACTGGATTTTTTTCTGAATATTTATTCGTGTATAGCCTGTTGAATCTCTGTTGTGTTTATGGTGTATAAAGAACAAAAGCAAGATATTACATGTAGCCCATTGAATCTCTATCGTGTTTGCGAAGTATAAAGAACATAAGCTGGGTCGTAAATGTGTTCCTGTGGGTCATGCTAATTTTACTTTAAAGAGAAAGGATATTAAGGTTTTCTCAGGTATCTGGTTCTCCACTCCCCGATGACATTTGTTCTCATGGAAAGCAGTTGAAACATAGAAAATGTGGTTCTGGCCTTACAAGTTTCATATGTTCATCTTTTTGCCGAGTTCACCAAGGTGTATTAAACTAATATTGACACTAATAATCATGTAAGTTGATATCAGTTTTTCGAAAGATGGGACGTGGATAAAGAAGTAAGAGTCTATAAACCTTAACTGGAGGTTCTTGATCTCTTGATGTTGTTGTTTTTTGTTTTTGTCTGATTATTTTGGGCACTTTGGGTATTTTTATTCTCTTTGTCAAAGTTTAACTAGAAAACAAATAGATTTTGTGCTTTTATCCCGATTGAAGCCTGAATTGTTTTTTAGTTATGGTCTCTTGATTCCTTTTTTCTATTTTCTGCTAATTCTAGATCTTTCCCGTTAATGCAGAACTTTGCAAAGTGCGCTGTTTTCCACCTGTGGCACTTGCTTGGGATTCCATATCAGGTCTTCACATATTTCCCAATTTGTATTCCGAGACGGTAGTTGTGGATTCCTCTCCAGCACTTTGGAGTTACACTCAGGGGTCTGAGAAGACTACTGTTTTGTTACTGGTATTGTCATCTAACTTCTAACAAGTTGTAGAGTAACAACCGTATAATATTTAAGATTCACAGTTTATTCCTCCAATATTAAAAGTAAAAGCTTCTATTTTTACATCATCTGCAGGTGGACCCACATTGTTCTTATAAAGCGAGTGTGGCTGTCTCTGTCCCTGCGGCTGCCAAAAGATTTTTGCTTGTGTACTGTTCAGAGGTGAAGATCAACAGCCCTGACACGGATACAATATTTGATTCATCATTATGTTGTTGTTCATAGAGATCTGTGTGACATTTTGGATCACACTTTTCATCTATTGCATCAAATTTCTGCTCTTCATAAGGTTCTTGATCTTGTTAATGCCCGTGTTGCATAATGTTTCACAGATCTTGTGTTTAGAATTATGGTCTTGCCATCTCCACTATCAGCATGAAGTCAGATGTTATTAGCTTAGAGAGCCAAGGAATGAGTTATAATTAATCCTCTACCACTTTCTTCCTAGCTTACTCTTTTAGTCTTTTCCAGTGACGTGGAATAATATGAAACCCCGAGCATTATTTTCTTACTTACAGGCTGCTTATAACAAAAAAGTTTACTAGCTGCTCTACGGACTACAAATTACTAGATTTATACAGCACAATCACCTGATTATCAAATTACTTGTCTTAAAGAAAACAATACACATGAACAAATAATGTTTTAAGGATGCAACGAACTTTGAGGAAAAATGTGAATTCCCTGGAACTCTTAACCAAGTTCTCTGTAAAATGATTTCCCTAACTATTTTCTCTGGTAGAACTCTTGTGGTCAAAATAAGCAGTTCAGCATCAAGTTCTGTTATGCAATCCACCCACTCACTGCTAGTTGGTCTCCATGATTCTCAAGCTTCCTGTAGTCAATAGCTGCCAGAGAGTGTGTTATAATGTTTCCTCAATGTCAATTTCAGAAGTAAGCTGCTCCAAATTTGGGGATGGCGTTCTTTTCTCCACACGTACGTCCATCTGTTAAGTCTGAAACACATGTTATACAGTTCGATAGCGCATTGTATGTAGAGCTTTCTTCCTTGTTACACATGTTATAGTCATGTCAGCTTATACAGTACAGCTTGATTCTGAACTTATTTGTTGTTATATGCATGGTAGTATGAGTAATTAGATACTACTCAGATATCAGCTTGTTCTAAATGCTGAGCAAAATTTTTGAGCGTCTCGGATAAGATGCTATGATTTTTCAGATTATCACTTTTCAATAATCATTTCGTGGGATTCTTTATGCAGATTGCTGGTTTTACCATCGCTGTCGTCCTTTTTGCTTTAATGCAGCAAGCACATGCATGGGAGCTTGACTTACCTATACCTTCAATGTTGTCAGCCGTAGAATCCAATTTGAGAATGCCATTTCCGTTTTTGTTCATTGCCATTTTGCCCCTTTTAATAGCCACATGTCTTTCCTTTCTTACATCCCAGCCATTACCTCCATTTGTAAGCTTCAGCCTCGTCTCCATAGTTGGCTATTTTTTTGCAAATGGGTTTGTAATCCTTTTGATAGTGCTCTCCCAGTTAGTTTTCTACATTGCTGCAGTTGTACATGTTTTCATCAAGACACGGTTAGTGCTCTCCCCCTCTCTCTCTCTCTGGGTGCGTGTTTTTGTGCTCATGCACAAAAAACTTTTCCTTAAATATTTTGGTTGAAGTACTGATTAATGAGACAGTGGATATGGTTAACAAAAAACAACATGGTACATCATTAAAGGAAAAGTTTGCATTCACACAAAATAATAACTAGAATTTCTTCCATATTTTGACTTGTGGCATGTTTTCTGTAGGATTGAAATACAGCGCACATTATCCATACGATCACTTAGCTTTTAGTTTTTGTTTCTCTCTTTTGTTTTGTTTTGTTTTCTCTCACTAAGTTTATTCCGTTTCTATCATTGTTACTTTTTAAAATATTTCAACTCACCATAACTAGCCTTAATCTCACCTATTTGGGTACTTTCTAAGCCATATTCTACTCTAAGTTAGAGGCAACCACGCTTTTGCTCTTGCTGGTGCGGTGGATTGTCTATGTTACACGTAGCTAAACATTCATTGGCAAGATGACTTATTGGTTTCCTATTTCTTTAATTGCTTCTACAATAAGTTGCAATATGTATCATTTGGTTTTTAATCTGCAACGTTTTGTTGTTGGTGGACATTTTGGGGACTCCGTGGGTTCCAGTTCTTTTGAATTTTTAGCAATGTTGATAAATCGCTGACGTAGAAATTTGAGCCATCTTATTTGTTCTTTACAGTTGGTACTTAAATACTCTGTAGTTAGTTGTACTGATTGTCAGCTAATATGAGGCCATATTTACAGGTGGAATCTGTTGGAAGGGAACTTTTGCTTTGTGTTCCTTAATTGGTTCCTCAACCTTTGTTCCAGTTTTTTATCAGTTAGGGTAAGTTCCACTTCAGACCATGTGATCAAATTAGTAGGCTAGTTGTTGCATAGTTCGGCTAGTCTAGTTCTTTGCTTTCAAGTTTCGTTCTGTAATCACTTATAACAATTCTTTCCCCTCCCTCCATTTCTCTTCTGTCTTTGTTCTTTCTCCATCTTTCTGTAGTAACGGTCGACTTTGTTAACTCGTTGATGGAACAGGTGGTAAGGGCTGTAAGAGTAAACCCGTTACTTGTTGCTGCACTGGTTACCGTTACCTTGGTGTGCTTTGTTCATCCTGCTCTGGGTCTTCTTATATTGCTCGTATCTCATGCATTAGGCTGTCACAGTGCACTATCCAGGTGATATTCGGAAACAATACATTATGGCTTTGTTGGGATGCATGAATCATAATAATTAGTTTGATGCTCATGGTTTAGTGTTTTCGACATGTGCTGTGGGACTGACTACTTTGTCTACCCAGCTTAAACATAAATAAATAAAAAATAAAACACACACACGAATTTGCATTACTTGTGTTGAAAATGATATAATGCACAAGTGCTTCTGGAACTTTAGATACGACCACACCTTGGATGCGATTTTCTGATTGTCAATAATGCAATAGCTGGTCTCTTTTAACCAAAGGTATTACTTGCAATGGGAAACACCTTCTGCATTTAGAATTCCTCTCAACCCCCTTCCCCTTCTCAAAAAAGGAAGAAGAAGAATGAAATCTGTTGAAAATATGGGGAAAAATTGATAGGAACGTGAAAAGCATCCTTCTAATTCAAAGGTTAGTTGAATGTATGCATAGTAGTCTGACGGTTTTTTTACCTTCTTTACCTTTTCTTGGGGTGCAGAAGTTGCACTCATTTACACTGTTTATTTAAGGGTATACACTACTTATACTGTAGATATAAGAGAAAATCAGCAGTCGATACATCTAATCAATTACTTGTAATGCTAGGATAAAACAATGACATCTGATAAGTTGTTCATTTTCAATAGTGTGTAAAATCACTTGGGTTAGCCATTGACTATTAAATCAATACTCGTGGTGTAAAAGCCTTTTGAATTAGGTTTTAATAAATGTAGTGATACTAAGATTTTCATCATTCCAATCAATGGAAATATTGATTTCATTACAGCTACTATTTTCTTTTCTTCATCATAATTATTGTGTGCATAGTGTAAGATATTTTTGTCAAGGTGGCTGGCATTTCTAAAAGTCACTCCTTGTTTCTGTAACAGTTTTTTGACAGCTTCCTTTCGCAGCCATGCCCAAAGCAAGGAGTCAGTTAGCTCCAGAAATGGAGGCCATGATAGTTCTGAGCAATTGTCTTTTAGACACAGTGATGGGTGCAACCAGCACTCAACGCTAGAGCATAGTTGTTCAAGCAGCCCAGACTCTGCAAGAAGCTTTGGTGACACCCAATTAGAGGTGTTCCACCACCGGCATGGCTTGCTTATCCTGCATTTTCTTGCAGCACTTATGTTCATCCCTTCGTTGGTGGCTTGGTTGCAGGTATGGATGATGCATCTGTTCCATGTCTATAATTTGACTTCTGCTAGGTTTGCGTTGTCATGATTTCTGAATAAGTTGTGCCTGAAAGCTAAATGATATTCCCGCTCCGTCTTTTTTGTGAAATTTGAGTTTTGCTTCAATCAAATTATTGTCGTCTGGAATGTTTCTGATCTATTCTCATTTCTTTGAGAATGTCATGTTATGAATGCATTTGATTCAATTTCCAGATTATTATTGTCTAGTGAACTCTGGGTGCCCGTAATTCTGCACTTGCACAGTAAGTTTTAAAATGAATCTGTTGCTCTTTGGCATCTCGCACTCAAGTGACCTTGGATGCTCAAAAACCATTCCTTGGTACATATGACTGGACAATAATCAGCCCATATCGCGTAGCAAAAAAAAAAAATCAGCCCATATCCTTATGCATTCGACTACGGAAATGTCTGCCTATATAATGTACCCTTTAGTTAATAACAATGTGGGCTTGAAATATCCCAAAATACAGCCTACGGCCATAATCACCTTAACCGCTAGTCCTTCAAGTCTTCAGTAAAAAATTACGATGCACCACGATATTATCTTTTGTTTATGGTTAAACTTCAGGGATAGAACATCAGTCAATTTGATAGTACTACTGAGCTTCTGGTTATAATATTTCGGAAATGATTATGGCACTCCCTTTTTGTGCGTTGGCACTCCTTTTTGGTCTGTATTTGGTAAGCCTATAAAATGGTCTTTCTTTGCAATTAAACCCATTGAGCAAGTGACTTAGACAACATAAATGGAAGGGCATTTTTTGGCTGACAGCGGGAATCAAACCCGCGTCTTCTCCAGTGACAAAAGGTATATGTCCCTTGAAAGGAAAAAGATCTGGTTAGCTTCTTTTTAGTAACAACGGCAAATGTGCATGCTGATGTGTGATAATGGTATTGCAGAATAACCGGAATGATTTCTCGCTCTTAGCTGTTTTTTTCTCATATATAAGATAAGATCACAGAAATATACTCTATGAAGAAAAAAAAGGAGTGTTATTTGAATAAAAGGGTAGTGTGAAAAGTGCAAACCTAATCTTCTCTCCCGGTGCATTTAGCCTCTGCTTGGTATTAACCTCGTATTTTTTACGTGCTTGCAGAGAATAGGTACAGGACACAGCTTTCCATGGTTTGATGCATCTCTTTGTATTGGCGTGATCCTCCACGGTACCTGTGATTCAAAGCCCGAATTCAATTTCTTTTTTCCTTTGTGGGGTTGGGAAGTAAGACTGAGCTTCGTCTATCTGGTGGCTGGATACTATACCTATCTCTCTGGATTGGCCTTGGCCCCTTACCGGGCGTTTTATGCCATGGCGACGATTGGGTTTATCTCATTTGCTTTCAGGATCATACAAAGGAGGAATAGGGAGAAGGGAGAAGCTTATTTAGGCAGCAGCAGGAAGCATTCTCATAGGCACTGATTGGAGCTTGTTCTCTGAAACAACCCCTACATGTTCAGAAGAGTGTCGAAAATCCGTCTATATATCACCCGTCCCGTGGGTATGGGTGATTGAATTGGTAATGTACTAACTGGGGCACTAAACTGATGTCGTGTTTTCTGGTAATAGTGAGATGTAAAAATGGATATGGTTTAGGCCTCTCGCAGTTTTGTAGCTCAGATTTTATAAGACATGATTTGATTCATGCTCTCTCTCTTGTTTTGCTGCTGAAAATATTCGATTGAGAGAGGGAGAGAGAAATCGATTTTGTCAACATCATTTTTCGAGCCATTTCGAGAATTTAAGACATGAAAAAAGGATGGGCCGTTCAAATTATTTACCCTCTTCCTAGTAACTTGCATTAAAAGTGTGTAGTTTCATTTTTTTGTTCCGCCAACGGTTTCTTGCTTCTGATAAAGATTCGTTGTCCCTTCGGCTGGGTCATGTAGATGCAGTAGGAGTGAGTGAATTCACCCGGTATGCTAGTATAGTCTAGTTAAAGGACGAGTACTAGTTACCCTTGCTTGTTGTCTTATTTAGCTTATCATACTTTCATATAAAGCAAGAGGAACCAAATTGGGCGTAAGACCAGCGGATGAACAAAATTGGACTCGTATGAAAGGGTATTGTCAATGAGGGTCGAGCTCAAAACTTTTTGATCTACAGCTGATTTCAGTGATGGTTTTCCAATGCTGGACTACCCAATACGAACAGTTCAATTGTTCGCTCAAAGGAATCGGTGGGAGGTCCGGAATACCCTTCCCTGCAAATAGCATTTTTAGAGCCTACCTGGGTAGTTAACATGGGTGTGAACTTCCCAAATCATTGTTATAGTAGTAGTCAACTCTTCACCAGACAAAGCTGCAGGTAGGTTAAAAATCAGATTGTTTATTTCCATGAACTACAACTTGAGTCTTGTAAAACGTGTAATGCATGTTTCTCGATTAATTTCTGG
>JABCMJ010038368.1:0-10435 GCA_014822125.1 Arbutus unedo | reverse complement strand
GTGTTTATAATTTGTCATAAAAAACATTGGCCTTACATTGTTAATTTCTGGACAAAATTTGAAATTTATCACATTTATCAATTCAAATATGGTGAATATATAAAATATAAAAAAGGCAAAATTGGTGAACCATATAATTACAAAATTGATTCTTAATCTATTAAAAAAGAGCAATACTACTAACACATCACGTTGTGCATTCAATTGTATATCATGCATGCGTGACATAATACACAACTCATGAGATCTAATAATTTAAACACGAAAGTAAAATTTATGGGACCCTTTTTTCACTTTATACCTAAAATATAAGAATAAGTCTACTAACACATCAAGTTATATATCATGTATACGTGACATATCATTATAAGATCCCATAAATTTTGATATGTGTTCAAATTAGTGGATGTCACATACGTATGATGTATAACTTGATATACGACGTAATGTGTTAGTAGTATTGCTCAAAATATAAGTTACGTGACATGCCACGTAGACATGATATATAATTTAACGTATAAATTGATGTGTTAATAGATTTATTTTTAAAAAAAGACAAAAATAAAATAAAATTGTAGTACACATAACCCAACCAGCGTGCAGCTGGTGGGTGGATTGTTTAATGTCACATCAAATTCCATGTACATAACTCCAATCTCTCCTAGGATTCCCTTCTAATATATGCTTTTCTCATATGTGGAATAGAAACCAAAATAGTATAAGGAAATTATCTTTCTGACCATCACTCATGAGAAGCAATAAATAATACGCATATAATATTAAAAAAATTAGGACTTCAATACAAATTTTAAAAATATAAATATATATTTACGGAGATTAATAATAGCTTAGTATGTGTCCACTTAGATTTATGCACTTAACATTACATTATCAACAGACGCTCATTTTTCAAAGAATCATGCCGCTCAAATAAAATAAACCAATCACGGGATTTATTTGGAAAGATTTAGCAAATGAAGTTAGAGAGCACTTCGAAGTTCAAAACATAGAGCCCACAGTAAATTACTCACTCCTCTCAGCAAGGAAATTGTGAGCAGAGACGACAATTTAGAATCTTCCACCATTTGCTCTACAAAATGGTCAATTGGGTCAAAGCTAAGTTACGATCACAATCAATGTTCTATATACCTACATACATACTGTATTGCTCGATGTTTAAATTGATTGTCAAAAAATTATTAATCAAAAAATACTCTACAGTCTTTTGATTTGTGTGCATGAATCTCAACCGAAACTTTGAATACTACTGTTTAATTTTCGACATCATCGCATGTTATTTACTGTCCCAGTGATTAGCATTTTTCATAAAAGAAATAGAAAAATTGTAAACTCTGTTAGGTAACCGACTCAAAAGCTATCATGCAATGTCATGAATTTTTGTGACAAGAACTTTAATGTAGTGAGAGGATTTCCTCGAATTATGATGGGTTTGTTCCTTTATACAGCTCAGCCTGCCTACACTAAAGAGTTGAATAGTTAAAATTTATCCCCTCAAAATTAAAAAAATGTATTGCTTATTATTAAAAAGAAAAACAATTTTCAGAATTTATTTCTACACAAATACGTTATCCTTTTTTTTCATTATTGGAAATATCATAATTGGTGTTTTTTTAATTTATTAATGCAAAATAATGAAAAAAATGAAAATTTATATCATCCGACACACGTAAAATTTATATTATTTTGAAGAGTTTCGAAAGCATCGAACGATTCTGAACATATGTATTTTCGGATCTACAAATGTGAGTTTGTGTTCGTAAACTTTTTATATTTGTTATACTCATTTTCTTTTCAAAAAAAATGGTGGAGGATGGGGTGACTAATTTGTTCTAAGCGTGACAATGACAATTTTAAACCCGGGACGGATCTCGTAGTTTTTACTGGCCTGCCAAAGCTAGTTGATCGCAATAGACTTTTCACGAGGACAAAGATCGAGAAGGTGTTGAGAGATATGAAAATTTTGTTGTTTATTGTGCACAATAATATGTGCAGCGCATTAAAGCGATATCATTTTGGTGTTTAAAATTTATTGAAAAAGTCTAGAAACACCGATATTCGGTGTACATTCAGATATAAATGTGTTTAAAAAGACTAGATACACTTGAGATCCTTTATAATCACGTGAGTTATACTTACATCCGACGATTCCAAACACATTTATATTCCGAATATGCACCAAAAATTTATATTTCTAAACTTGTTTAAACTTATTTTTGAATTTTACTATAAGTACAAATAGAATACACAAATATGAGAAGAAAATAAAAATGGGACTTGTTTCTTTTTTAGCATGGAGGGACTCGTCCCTCTCGTACACAATTTTGCTATGAGAGGGAAGGTTCATCGGAATGGACTCGTCCCTCTCTCAGCATTCCATTTTTCATCCAAACGCGATATTTTGAATGTCAGGACATGTGTCAAAACTTTGCTGCACGTACAGCAAAATCCCTGCTTCCATCCATGGCGGTGTTAGACTTATTTATTGCCTCCGTACCAGCGGAAAATAATACGATCCCATGTCACACTCGCCCTGTCCACTCTCAGACTAGAGAGTGAAGCACACAGAAAAGCCTGATATAACCACAAACCTACCTCTCCTCTCAGTATTGTATCTTCCAATGGCCATCAAGTCCACACTCTTTCTCTCTCTAACCTTCTCACTCCTCATTCTCCTCACTTCTGCTTCATCTGAAGCAGACGTCCTTCTAGCCTTCAAGTCCTCCATTGAAGACCCTATGAACTCTCTCTCAACTTGGTCTAACTCCACATCCACCCATTACTGTAACTGGACTGGAATCATTTGCACATCTTCACTTCCTCCCTCTGTATATTCTCTCAACCTCCATAGCCTAAACCTCTCTGGAGAAATTTCATCTTCTCTCTGCCAAATCCCTAATCTCACTCATCTCAATCTTGCTGATAACTTCTTCAACCAACCCATTCCTCTCCATTTTTCACAGTGTAGTTCTCTTGAAACACTGAACCTTAGTAACAATCTCATTTGGGGAACCATCCCAGATGAAATTTCTCAGTTCGGGTCATTGACAGTTCTTGATTTGAGTAAAAACCACGTTGAAGGGAAAATCCCAGAAACTATTGGGGGTTTGAAAAAACTTCAAGTTCTCAACTTAGCCAGCAACTTTCTCTCAGGTACTCTTCCTCTGGTTTTTGGCAATTTCACTGAGCTTTTAGTGCTTGATTTGTCTCAAAATGCGTTATTGGTTAGTGAAATTCCTAGTGATTTTGGGAAGCTTGATAAGCTTGAGCAGCTTTTCTTGCAAAGCTCTGGTTTTTATGGCTCAATCCCTGAATCCTTTGTGGGTTTGATTAGTTTATCCATTTTAGACCTATCTCAGAACAATCTAACTGGTGGGGTACCTCAGAATTTGGGGTCTTTTCTTACAAAGTTGGTCTCTTTTGATGTTTCCCAAAACAAGCTTTCTGGGCTTTTCCCAAATGGGGTTTGTGATGCTAAAGGCCTCATAGACCTTAGTCTTCACACCAATTCCTTCAATGGGTCCATAGCCAACAACTCTATCAATCAATGCCTCAATCTTGAGAGATTCCAAGTTCAGAGCAATGTGTTTAGTGGGGATTTTCCAGATGGGTTATGGTCATTGCCCAAGATTAAGCTCATCAGAGCTGAAAACAATAGGTTTTCGGGAGAAATACCTGAATCGATTTCCAACGCTGCTCAACTTGAGCAAGTTCAGATAGATGGCAACAGCTTTAGTGGTAAAATCCCTCAGGGCTTTGGAATGGTTAAGAGCTTATACAGATTCTCTGCATCTCTTAATGGTTTTTATGGTGAAATTCCTCCTAACTTTTGCGATTCGCCAGTTATGAGCATCATAAACCTCTCCCACAATTCACTTTCAGGGAAAATCCCAGAGCTGAGAAAATGCAAGAAAATAGTCTCATTAGCTTTATCAGATAACAGTCTTGTGGGTGAAATTCCATCATCACTTGCTGAATTGCCGGTGCTTACTTACCTTGATATTTCAGATAATAATCTCACTGGTCCAATCCCACCTGAGCTTCAAAACTTGAAACTTGCCCTTTTCAATGTGTCCTTCAATCGGCTTTCGGGTAGAGTTCCATTCTCTCTCATCTCCGGACTTCCAGCTTCATTTCTGCAAGGAAATCCAGAACTGTGTGGCCCCGGATTACCCAATTCATGCTTTGATGAAAACCCGGGTCACCAAAGGGGTAAAATATCAAAACTGGCTTGTGCTTTGGTCTCTTTAGGTCTAGCAGTTGGAATTCTGCTTGTTTCTGTTGTACTTTACATGATTCGATCCTCCAAGCGAAAATCTGAAACAGGTATTTGGCGTTCGGTCTTTTTCTACCCTCTTAGAGTCACGGAGAACGATTTGATGATGGCAATGGATGAGAAAAATGCTGCTTTAAACAGTGGAGTTTTCGGTAGAGTTTACATTGTAGCCTTACCAAGTGGTGAACTTGTTGCTGTCAAAAACTTTCTGAACTTTGGGAGCCAAAATCCGAAGGCTCTGAAGGCTGAGATCAAGACACTAGCTAAGATCAGGCACAAAAACATAATTAAAATCCTGGGTTTTTGCCACTCTGATGATTCCATCATCTTGATTTATGAACATCTGCAAAAGGGAAGTCTCGGGGATTTGATTCGCAGGCCGGATTTTGTATTGCCTTGGAGTGTTAGGTTGAAGATTGCCCTTGGAGTTGCTCAAGGATTAGCATACCTTCATAGGGATTATGTTCCACATACACTTCACAGAAATGTGAAATCGATGAATATTCTTCTGGATGCGGATTTTGAACCGAAATTAACAGATTTTGCTCTTGATCGGATTGTGGGAGAAGCTGCATTTCAATCATCATTGGCATCAAAATCTGAATTTTCATGTTACCTTGCACCAGGTATTACCACTTTACTCTAATTTCCTCTCTAGTAAATTGTTAGATCTCGTTTCTCTACCCCTAGAATTGCTTACCAACATAGTATATGTGTGTGTAACATATTAGTGCGTGGGTTTGGGTTTTAAGAATCTCAGTATCAACTTTATTTGATTCCAGAATATGGTTACTGCAAGAAAGCCACTGAACATATGGACACACACAGCTTTGGTGTTGTTCTGTTAGAGCTGGTGACAGGCAGACAGGCAGAGCGAGCAGAATCAGGAGGAGACTCTCTTGACGTACTGAAATGGGTTCGTCGGAAAATCAACATATCAAATGGTGCTTCTCAAGTTCTTGACCCAAAAATTTCAAACTCCTATCAACAAGAGATGCTCGGAGCTCTTGATATCGCCGTCCAGTGCACCTCCGTAATGCCCGAGAAACGACCGTCGATGACTGAAGTTGTGAGAGCACTTCAGTCACTTGAGTCGAAAACCCGATGTCATAACCTTTCTGACATCGAGTTCTCGGATTCTAATGAGGGTTCTTCTCCAGTCTGAGGTTTTTGCGCAGTTTGTTCATCCGCTTGCTCCAGTTTATGTTGTAAATGCCAGCTGCTTTGTTTCACATGGGTTTTTGTTTATTGAAGGGAGGGGGAGTTGTCCTTTTTGTTTGGTGTTGGTTTTATCCTAGGAGGAATTTGGAAATTAAAAATATGAGCCTGGAAATAATTTTTCTTGTTTCCTTATTGCAAATTTCGTTTGGGAAATTGCATCGATTTTCTGTTGTCGAAAACATTAAGGAACATCGATGCTACTTGACTCACACAAGTTGAACACAATCAACTACATACTTGAAATTGAATGAGAAATTAGAAACTTACTAAGCCAGTTTTAGAGTTTCAAAAATTGGTAATCGAGACTAGTTTGGATATTATGTTTGGATGTTCTTAAAGTAAATTCATTTTCAGAACTAGTATTGACGGGTACTTTGAACGATTACTTCACATGATACAATGATTAACGACGGTAAATGTAGCACTTCAATTTACTTGACAAACGAATTAAAACTGTGTTGAACTCTCACAATGAGCATTGCATAAATGAGACTAGAATGCACAGAAATTCTCAGATAAAACATTAGAGCATAGCTATTTATAGAATCTTATGTAGCACTTCAATCTGACAAATCCCCTATCCTTCAACCTGTTCGAACGGACAAACTGGGGTGTGTTTGAGAGAGAGAGAGAGAGAGAGATTAAATTCACAATAATGTGCACACTAGTTCCTTCACAAAATTTCTTTGATCCAAAAAGCTAAGCCCTTGTGCTAACTAGAGCTTTATAAGCCCATATAGTTTCACTACTCCCACGAATGAGGGATAAATGTTTTTTCCCTGTTCTCTCGTAAATGTTTTTAGCAAAATATGTAGATGAGCACAACGGTATGTGAAACCGTTTCGATTAAAAGAACGAAATCCATTTTAAATAGAGCTCAAATTTTTCTAAAATCAACATTTTTCAATATTTTCCGGTCTCCATTAATGGGTGCATATGTAACCACTTACGGTTAAAACTTTGTCGAGTTCTGTTTTAGTGATTACTTGGTTTGAAAGAACATGTTTTTGTTTTAGTTTTGTGTAGGCGAAAAAATGATTTGGATTTAGATATAGGACAGATGGACATAGATACAGAACATAATGTGTCTGTACCCGTTCGATATTTGCGGATTTCACAAGTACTGAGTAAGGTTTATGTGCATCAAATGGCTTTAAACACATTTTTGTTTGTCTGCAACATTACTCTTTATGGGTTTCGTTTTTCTAAGAAACTCCGTTCGTCCAAAAAATATTATCTTGTGTTCAAAACAAGTACTTAGGAACTTGCAATTTTTTTTTAAATCTTTATTTAAAAAAAACATATGATTACATATCTATATGTAAAGATGGTGTTAGAGGGTGAACATGAAGTGTGAATATAGGATGGAATACAAATTATTCGTGCATATCTGGATACAGATGTGTTCGAAATTGTCGAATGCATGTGGGGTTCACAGTTCATATTCAATGAGTATAGTTGCACACACATTGACACAAGTATAAGTGTGTAATTTTTTTTTCATATATACGTAACTTATATCCAGAGTTAGTCTTATCTTTTCGTGGATAATCCTTCGTGTATTTTTGTGAACAAAATATAATATAGATAAATTATTTTTTAGAACAAATATTAGTGTTCATAAAAACGAAAAAAAATTCCAAACCTGTAATCAACATTACAAAAATTCAAAAACATCACTTTTTTTTGGCAGGTAACAACAAAAGTATTAACTATATTTACACAAACAATCTTATTCCGGGCCTTTCCCAGGCCCATAATTTTTGTTTCCAACAATGGGCTAAGATACATAACGGGCCCAATTCGATAAAAAAAGATGCATGGCTGGTGATTTGATATTAGAGGCCCATATGTCTGAGGCCCAAACACTCTATTTTGTAACCATTCAAACTTATTGCCAATAAGCAAATATTTAAAACACAAAGTACCTCTACCATACACTCACAATATACACAAACACACGTGTGCGTGTGTATATATAAATACACATGCCCGGTCCTAATAGAGTTAATTGATCATTCACCACCACTATTTTGACTCTCGAACAAAAGTGTCAAAAAATGGAACATTTCATATAAGCAATCACCTATGTCATAAAAGCTTCATCGGGTCTACTTTTAGCATGTATTGCCCTCGAGCACAGACTAACCAAAAGTTACGTACGAGCGCATAAGTTGACAAGAAAAACAAACGAGAATCAATCAATTAACACACTGCATATAAAAAAGTGGAGTGATGTACGACCTTCCCTGATTTCATGAGAACTCTTGGTCTTAGAAGTCAAAAGAAACCCTAGAGAACTGAACTCCAAGTCCTAACAACACTGAGGCATGTTATCCGTGTTAAAAAAACAAGATAGACTATCTTTGATCCTTTTTAACAATGATTTGATAGAAAGAGCAAATGACCTAACTTGACTAAGGAAGAGTATAAAACCAAGACCGAAAGTCTCCCTTTGATCTCCTTTAGCAACCAAAAAATCTTCATAGAAAGAAAGAAAGAACATAATTGTCTTTTATTGCGAGCTCTCTGTTTGTCTCTGTGTGTGTGTGTATATATGTATATATTTGGGTAATTTACTGAGGGCTATGTCTTCGAGATTCGGAGTACTCTCAAGCTTTATCTACAAGATCTTGTCGAGTGGATTCTATGACTGGTTCTTTTTTACTGAGCAATCTGTGGCTCAGAAAACTGTACGCTAACTAATAATTTGGGACATATTTTATAGGTCAGGAAGATGACATGGCAATGTGCCCATCCATTCAGTAATTTTTTTCAACTCGTCACCTTCCCCTAATTTGTTCCCATCTTTTTGAATATATACATGAAAATCTTGCTGGTTACACTGCCAACCTGGTTTTCCTGACCGATTGAAAAATTTCTTGTCTAATCGTGTTTTTATAATTATGACATAATTTTCATTCATCTATTAAGAACCGCCCTTGTATATAATAGCGAACGATGAAATGTGACTATTCATGGGGATGTATTTTCTAATTATTACGAACATTATTATTTATTATCCTCTATCGGGTTGACTTTACCCTTCTAATTATAACGAGTAGCGGTTTTCATAATCTTAATGATCAGTAAAATTAAATCACTTCATAATTCTTAATCGCTTCATAATTTTTGAATAAATACAAGATGATAGCTAACCTGAGACCGTATTGAATAGTGATGCCAACTATAGGTTCGTTAGAAAATTTGGAACCGCTCTTGTAGGTAATAAACAACGTACGGATAACAAATTCAAACTATAGTGATTTCAAACTAAATCGTACACAATTGCCTCATGAATGCTACATAAGTATAGTAAAATAAAACATGGTTATTTGTGTAGATGTTATCAGACTTATACCATCCATGTGCATGTGTAGGATTTCCTAACCACAAACATGATTAGCCTCCATCGGACATGCTGATTTTACCCTTCTAGTTATAACGACTAACAGTTTCTATAATCTCAATGATAAATAAAACTAAATCGATTTATAATTTTTGTAAAAATTCGGGACGATAGCTAGCTGTAGATCGTATAGAATAGTGATGCCAACTATATGTATTGAAAGCATCATAATTCTTGTTGCTTTAAACACTTCCTAGATATCATTATTACATAACAATATTTGCTAGACTGTTAGGATTCATCCTTGTAGATAATAATGGACGTACAAATAATGGTCTCAAACTCTGAGTGATTTTAAACTAAATCACTACATAAATGCAACATAAGTATAGTAAGATGATGCGTTATTATTTGTTGAGACGTTCTTAGACTTATACCATCACCGTGTGTAGAATTTTCTAGTTACGAACATTATTAGCCACCAACGGACTGGTTGACTTTACCCTTCTAGTTATAACGACTAACGCTTTTCATAGTCTCAATGATCAACAAAAAGATCGCCTCATAATTTTTGATTAAATAAAAGATGATAGCTAACTGTAGATTGTATCGAATAGTGATGCCAACTATATGTATTGCAAGCATCATCATTCTTGTCGCTTTAAACACTTCATCGGTATAATTATTAAATAACAATGTTCATTAGACTGTTAGAATCCGCCCTTGTAGATAATAATTGATGTACGAATAACGGTCTCAAACTTTGAGAGATTTCACACTAAATCACTACATAAATGTAACATAAGTATAGTAAAATGATGCATTATTGTTTGTGGAGATGTTCTTAGACTTATACCATTTGTGCCGACCCTGAAATTTTGGAGGTTCAAAATGAATTTTTCAATTGGGGCTATTTATTTATTTATTTTGTATATGATATATACAACAAAAAGTCTCCATAAAAAACCATGCAAAAATA
This sequence comes from Arbutus unedo, assembly GCA_014822125.1. Taxonomy (NCBI): domain Eukaryota; kingdom Viridiplantae; phylum Streptophyta; class Magnoliopsida; order Ericales; family Ericaceae; genus Arbutus; species Arbutus unedo. The sequence goes on along the minus strand of JABCMJ010038368.1, from coordinate 592 downwards.
TTAATCACCATTATAAAATATAAAGTATAATTTTTTCAAAATAAATGATCGTTTTAATAATTCAAAATATATCATTTAAATATTGTTCTTAATTATTTCATGTTTATTTATAAATGTTCCAATTAAATTTTCGTGATCAAGTTTTTACACCAAAGAATTCTCAATGTACACATGTTTTTATCAATTATTTTATTCTTTTGCAATCTCATCTCTATTTTAATTCATTTGCTCGTGCAAATAATGTGCTTATTACAAATTTCATGACCCATAATATTCTTACCAATATTTTTCAAATCTTTAAATTATTCCGTAGCCAATTGATATTGTTGCCCTCCTCCTTAAACAACTTACGACAAAAGTAATTTTTTTGCCCACAACACTTAAGCATACTAGTCGTTTTCTATCTTGTCTTTGTCCATTTGCTAAATGATGAATGTAACGTATGGATGAAAAATGCTATTAGAACCATCTCAAGGAAACTCAACACCATCATCTTTTCTTATAGGAAATTTTTTCAGTAGCAACTAGCATGTCTCTGAAATTTAGATCAATCTTGTTGTAACGCCCCGATTTCTTGAGACTAAATTAAAGA
>JABCMJ010038361.1:0-30142 GCA_014822125.1 Arbutus unedo | reverse complement strand
ACTTAAATATTCAACCATAATAAATCAAGCAAGAAAAATTGAGACAAGAACAATTTTATATAAACGCGTGTAGAAAAAATTAGATGCATAAGATTAATGAACAAAATATATGGAGTTTCACCCTTAACCCTAATTTCAATGTTTAGCTACTCATAGAGTCGATGAAACATAAATCAAAATAACAATAAAGCTCCATTAAAGAAAATATAAATTTTACAGAAAAATAGAAGAGCAGTCTTGAATTTATTTTTCCTCGATTTGATTTTTCAACTGTGCAGTGCTCCTCTCTCTTGATGCTCTTCCTCCCTCTTCCATGTACTGCTGTGATATCTCTCCCCTAGGGTTTTTCTTTCTCTTTTTATTTAACCACAGCCGTGAGATCTCATCTTTCTTCATAAGGTGAACATTCCTCTTTTATTGTTTCCTTTTGGATTAATCAGCCCCTCCAAAAAGATAATCCATAATTCCCTTCTTTCCTAATTCCTAAAGAATTCTATTGGCCTATCAACACACACACACACACGTGCACTGTAGCAATTTTTATGTTTCGTTTTTAAGTTAATTAAGTTAAAGATAATCCCAATGAATTTTTATCCCTTTTGTTCAAGGCTGGAGACTGGAGTAATTAGAACACGCATAGAATATGAGTCATCATCATTTTTCCTGCAAATTAAATATATTGATGTTAATAATAAAAAAGATAATAAGTATATTTAATTAAGCAACATAAAGAACTAAAAATATGGTCTTTGAATATTTTTAAATGTCAATGTTATGTGCTTATCAGCAGGCCCAATGCTACCCCCAACTGCTCAAACTCCCGACATGAGGACATGGTTAAATCAACAATTGGGGTTAAATCGACTAGAGGATGATGAAAATCATAGGGGGTTGCAGCAACTGGCTGTATCACCACTGTGAGTTCAAATGGAAACGGAGAACTTACCTTGAAAGCTTGTCTCTCCAAAATTCTCAATCTATAGTGGACGGACAAATCAGATGACTCACACCAAAGGATTCGTGAACTCCATGATGATTTATGTAGGCCATGACAGCCTATACTACAAGATCTTCTCCTTGAGTTTGAGGAAAACAGCCCTAAATTGGTTTCAAGCCCTCCCCCCAAGGTCTATTACCAGCTGGAGGCAACTGGCAGATCAATTTCTCAAGCGATTCATGGCCAACTAAGCACAGAAGAAGTATGTGAACACACTCTTGGCCTTAAGAAAAAAATCCGATGAGGACCTCAGGCAATATGCGAGCACGTACTGGGCCACCTACAATGAGAGCAAAGACTGCTCAGATGCGTATGCCGTAGAGTCCTTCAGGTTAAGGCTATCGTCCCGAGAACGATTGAGGGAATCCTTGACAATCGATCCTCCTAGTACCATTGCCGATCTAATGGGAAGGGTAAAAAAATACGCTAAGTTTGAAGACGAGATCCACCGAGACACAGATCGACCCGCCAACAAGGTGCATAGGGGCACTACAATTGAGCTAGCAACAAAGAGACCAAGAACCGAAGTGGCCGAAGTGACGCAAGTAGCAAAAGAGCACAAACCGCCAAGACCCCAGGCATATATAGCAATTCGGACAATCTTCAATACTCTGATTTTTAAATTAATCTGACTATTGAAAAATGAGCCCTTCTAGAGATGGCCGCTAGCTTCAGGGGGAGAATCCGTGAGGCGGGATCCAAACAGAGACTGGTGTAGCTATCATCGGAACAATGGCCACGTCACAGAGAAGTGCAAGGCACTTAAACGGTTCTTAAAGGAACTAGTTGAAGCCGGGCACTTTAGACAGTTTGTGGCCGACCAGGGGCAACCAAAGGTTCAGCTAGAATCACTAGATACAGAATCCTTTGAGAAAGAGGCAACGGTGACCAGGACCGTCCATGTAATACATGTTGCAATGCCGATTCTGGATAAAAAGGAAGTTTGGCTCCAACGACGTCGCGATGGGCATGAGCATCACGTTCAGCATCTCGGGTAAAAACAAAAAGAGCCCGAGACAAAAACAGAAACGGTGATATCCTTTTCAAACAAGGATCTAGAGGGGGTGACTCATCCCCATAATGATGCATTAGTAATCATGTTGCTTCTCGGCACCATCAACACGGAGAGAATCCTTGCTAACCAGGATAGCTCAACGAAAATTCTATATTATGATGCTTTCAAAAAGCTCAAACTTGATAAGGCAAATCTACAAAAAGCTAACATCCCACTCATAGAATTCAGCGCCGAAGCAGTCTGGCCTCTAGGATCCATCACTATTCCTGTACGGGTAGGAAGGGTCACCCTGGACATCGACTTCTTAGTTGTAGACATACCATCGGCTTACAATGCGATTGTAGAGAGGACTTGGCTCCATCGGATGGGTGCGATCCCCTCCACATATCATCAGCTATTGAAATTTTCTAGTAAGAAGGGAATCGAATGTGTTCAGGGGAATCAGACGATGGCAAGAAGCTGTTATGTCACTTCATAAAACACAAACCTAAGGCCAAACACGTGAAATCCATAGAGGTCCCAGATCGGCCGACGATGAAGGATATCGAGCGTAATCAAGCTGATCGGGTTATGAAAAAACTCAAGCAGATACCGGCACATGAGTCAAATCCAGAGAGGTATTTTCTCATTGGTGAAGAGTTATCTGAGCAGAACGAGAAAATTCTGGTTCAGGTTCTTAAGGAACATATTGGCGTATTTGCTTGAACACCACAAGAGATGCTTGGGTTGAGCTCAAATATTGTCTGTCATCATTTGAATGTGGATCCTATCCACAAGCCGGTGATGCAAAAACGCAGAAGGTCAACAATTCAACACACCGACACAGTAATAGAAGAAGTAGATCGGCTACTAGAAGCTGGAGCCATTAGAGAGGTTTCTACCCTGAGTGGTTGTCAAACACTGTGGTGGTTAAAAAGAAAAACAAGTGGAAGGTATGTGTTGGCTTCACAAATCTAAATAAAGCTTGTCCCAAGGATAACTTCCCTCTACCAAAGATAGATCAGCTAGTGGATGCTATTGCCGAATATCGGCGCATGAGCTTTTTGGATGTGTATCGAGGATATCATCAGATTGCCATGTACGAACCAGATCAAGAAAAGACATCATTCATAACTCCACGGGGTTTATTCTGTTACAAAGTGATGTCATTCAGGCTAAGGAATGCATGAGCTACGTACCAAAAGTTAGCCACACTTATGTTTAAAGAACTGCTCGAGAAGAGCATAGAGGTATATATCAATGATATGGTCGTCAAATCTGAAGAAGCCGAGACCCATATCACCAATCTCTGCAACACCTTCAAAGTGCTTAGGAAGTTCAAGCTCAAGCTAAATGCCTCTAAATGTGCGTTCGAGGTTAGCTCGGAAAAATATCTGGGGCATCTAGTTACCAGAAAGAGAATATAGGCCAACCTCGATCAAATCATAACTTTACAGAACCTACAAAGTCCCCAGACAGTGAAAGAAGTACATAGGTTGATAGGGATGGTGGTGGCTCTTGACAAGTTTATCAACCAATCATCCAACCAATGTCGGCCATTTTTTCAACTGCTGAGAAAGCAGTCTAAGTGCTCTTGGGGGAAGAATGTGAGAAAGCCTTTCATGAAATCAAGAGTTACCTGACGAATCCACCACTGATCATAACTCCTGAGAAGAGAGATATCCTAACATTATATCTTGCCGTATCCGAACACGCGGTAAGTGTGGTACTGTTGAAAAACAAGGACGGCGAACAGATGCCCATCTACTATGTGAGCAAGACACTGCTTGATTCTAAAACAAAATACCTCCCCTTAGAAAAATTGATCTTATCCCTTGTAGTAGCTGCCAGAAAATTACAACATTATTTTCTAGCCCACACGATTGAAGTACCAACCAAACATCCCCATAGCGCTATCTTGAGAAGAGCAGAGCTATTGGGTAGGGTGGCTACCTGGTCTATGGAGCTCAGGGAGTACGATATCAAGTTTCTTCCAAGATCTATGATAAAGGGTCACGTCTTGGCAGACTTTGTTGCATAATTCTCACATGAACAGACAGAAGAGGTGTCAGCCATCTCAGAAACAAGTCTACCCGAACAGGGAGTACCGAAAGAAATCACGGCCGATCAAATACCCTACTGGAGGATATATGTCAACGGATCCTCATGTTCTCGAAGATCTGGAGTCGGCATCGTTATCAAGGAGCCAGATGGATGTTACTTTGAACAGCCCATTCGGTTGAACTTCAGTGCGTCAAACAATGTCACCGAATACGAGGCACTAATCCATGAACTCAAATGCTCGTACAATCTGGGGTCAATATACATGGCAGTCTACTGTGATTCTCAGCTTGTCCTCAATCAGCTCAACGGTGAGTATGTCACCCGAGATGAGAAGATCCCTTACGCCGAGAGAGCTAGAGCAGAATCATCTAAATTCAAAAAGGTCGAAATGACCCACATCAATTCTATGCAGAACGAGCACACGGATGCCCTGGAGTGTTTGGCTTCGGCAATTCCAAGATATAAGTACCAAACTGTATATGTAGATGCCATCGAATACCCGAGCATCAATATTTCAATTGCTGAGAAAGCTTTGGAGATCGATCTCGGCCCCAGCTGGATAGATCCAATTGTCTCTTACCTCACTAGGGGTACAATCCCCGAAGATAAAAAAGAAGCTCACAAGCTACGGATCAAGGCAATACGTTTCTGGCTCTCGCCCAAGCAAGAGCTCTAAAGGAAGTCTTACACTGGTCTCTACCTGAAGTGCGTACACCCGAACTTGGTACAAAAGTTCCTATATGAAATTCATGAAGGTACCTATGGAAGCCATGATGGGGGCAGGTCCATCACCTACCATGCCATATCTCAAGAATATTGGTGGTCTTACATGCAAAAGAATGCAAAGAAATATGTACAAGCTTGTGAGAAATGCTAGAAGTTCACCCCGATCACCCATCAGCCTGCTGCCGACCTAGCACCACTCACTAGCCTTTGGCCCTTTGCTCAATGAGGGTTGGACATCGTTGGCCCACTTCCTAAAGCTACTAGAGAAAGGAAGTATCTCATGGTCGGCACTGATTATTTTACCAAATAAATAAAAGCGGAGCCCCTAGCCAAAATCACATAAAGGAACGTTGAGTGGTTCGTTTAGCAGAACATCATCACCAGATTTGGTATCCCATACGCCATCGTCTTAGACAATGGGACTCAATTCCAAGATAAATTCAAAGCCTTATGCGCACAATATTAGATCCGCAATTACTACGCCTCCGTGGCATATCCTCAATGCAATTGGCAAGCAGAAGCCTCAAACAAGATGATACTAGGAGGAATTAAGAAACGGCTAGAAGGCCAAAGGCAAATGGGTAGAAGAGTTACCACTGGTCCTATGAACATACAAAATCACACCTCGCCGATCTACGGGAGTCACCCCGTATTCACTTGCCTATGGCACCAAGGCTGTTATTCCACTAGAAATTGGCCTCCCAACTATCCGCACCGAATTGATAGAGCAGGGAGAAAACATCCAAGCTTTTGCAGTAGAGCTTGATCTCGCTGAGGAGAAACGGGAACAGGCTATGATCATATTGGCCTCCTATCAATCTACCTTATCCAGGTCATGTAACAAGAGAGTCCATCAAAGAGAATTTGATCTCGGCGACCTGGTGCTCCGAAAAGTCATGGGTAACACGAAGAACCCAACAGATGGAAAACTTGGGGCTAACTGGGAAGGCCCCTACAAAATTATAGGACAACTTGGGAGAGACGCCTACAAGCTCCAAGATCTTGCCAACAAAGAAGTACCACGTACTTAGAATGTCTCAAACCTCAAGCAGTTTTACCAGTAGTGTCAACTTTTTCTTACACTATTGTTCTTGTTACAGCGCTAAGTTTTCATGAATAAAAGAAGCATTTTTTCCGATTATTCATTATGCAAATATTTAGTAAGGCTGTAAACGTCATAGCTCCCTTCATTGCCTTACTAAGGGGGCAATAGTAACACGCCTGGACATACTTGAGAAAAGTATGAGCTAAAATTTGAAAAATGTTTGAGAAAAGTTCAAACTTGATAAAGGTTTGAACTTCCGAATATACTTGAGAAGAGTATGTGTCTAAATTTGAGAAAAATTTAACACCCTAACAAACTTGAGAAAAGTTTGCGAAAAGTTCAAATTTGAGAAAGATTTGCACTCCTGAACATACTTGAGAAGCTTATGTGTCTAAACTTGAGAAAAGTGTAACACCCAAACAAACTTGAGAAAAGTTTAAATTCCCAAACATACTTGAAAGAGTATATTTCCATACTCGATACAAGTTTAAACACCCGAACAAATCTGAGAAAGGTTTGTATATCCAGACATTTTGCTGACTTCGAGCAAAATATGACTACAAGATTGCTAAAAGACATAAGGAATAACAGATAACCCAACTGAAAGTTGTATATTCATTAAAATCAAACATTCATGTATGGCAAAAGCAAATCTAGTACATGTTCAAAAAGCAAATGTATCTGTGCAAAAGAAAAAACATCACTCAGACACTATCGACTGGGCCCTCCAGAGGGTTTTTCTTCCCCTCAACATCATTGCCAACGCCCTCGACCTCTTGATCGTCAGCTGTCAGGTCAATGATCTCACCATCAGGCACTTCGTCTTCGGCATCGATGTTTCCCTCCTCGGCGACTTTAGATGAATGAGGAACCTCTTTGTACAAAGGGGAATCCTCAGGCACATTGCAGATCTTCAGCGCCACTTTCCATCCAGTACCAAAGAAGTCCTCCCGTAAGTCATGGATCGAGTTGCTCAGAAAGTCCTCAGCGGCCTCATCCATGCCCTGCTATAAGCTTTGCTCTCCGCATCAGACACATCCTCAGCATGCTTCAACTTCAAAGTCGTCATCTCGACAAGCAGATCGACGGTCCTCTTTTTCTCCCGAGCCAGCAGATGGCTGAAGGATTCGGCCCTTTGAGCGATTTCCAGAGGCTTTTTCTTGAAGTCATCAGCCTCATCTTGAGCCTTAGAGAACTTCAGCTTGACATCGCGAACCTTGGCTTTAGCAGAAGTAAGTCGTGCCTCCCGATCTTGGCTCTACCCGAGACACAGCATGGTCTTTTAGATGGCCTACACAAACAACACAGTTGAGGAGACATCACACAAATCACGAGAAGAATTCTAAAAGTACAAAATACTTACGAAAATATTGTGAGCAATCACGATCCGCAATAAGGTAGTGTCCTCAGATCCGAAATAGGTCTTAACGTCCCTCGGCAGCATTAATGCCTCGGCAAGAGCTGGGGTGATACCTAAGTCACCGACCGTATTGGCAATTGTGATGGGTGTCACACCTTCAACCAGCAGAGTAGGAGCCCATATGCCGGCCTTCTTGGTTGTCTTAGACCTTCCCTTCCCCTTAGAAGGACCAGCAGCGTGCGTTTTCACCAGCCTTCCCTTCTTGGAATCAGCTAGTACAACACCAGCGTCAGCAAGGCTGAGAGAGAGGCTCACCGGAGCATCACCTTCATCGGCCTTCCTCTTGGCCGCGGTAACCCCAAAAGGTTTCTTGGCCTTAATAGGCATAACCTTCTTCCTAGCTTCGGCAGCGGCCTTATTCTTCTGCTTCATCAGTTCCCTCAAGTTCGGCATATCCAAATTCCTCGACATGATCTCACGGTCGATTTCTTCCTCATCTTCGATATTCCAAACTATTTAAGATTGGGAATGAGAGTGACCCGTTGATGAGGAAGAGGATGATAAACTTGGGGCGTCGGCGACTACAACAATAGTGACGCAATGAGGTTCTCTTAGATATAGCAACGGGATGCCTTTAGGGACAAAAACCTCAGGATCGCCAACAACCACTTTGGCTACGTAAGCTTTCTCTTCGATATAGCCCCAGTAAGTCGGGTTATATCAAAGCAGAACTTCAGCCGACCTCGGTTTCACCTGTCCCTCAACGCCCTTGTAGCCCAGCACTTTCTTCAAATCCTTCGGATGTGTAGTGTGGATTTTTCGACCTCGGTTTGCATTGACAGCTACAAACAAATCAAGATAAGAGAGAAGTTATAAACTAAAGACTGAGAAAGCATAAGAAATGCGTTAAAGTGAAGAAAAGAGAATGACGGGATTGTCCGAAATTGCGAGGCACAAGAATTCGCATATGCTCAGGTTTATCGGGGGAGAACTCCCAATTGCCAGCAACAATCAAGGAATCATCGTCGTTCTCCCTATTTTAATCCCCTATTACACATATTATTCATATATATATATATATATATATATATAGAGAGAGAGAGAGAGAGAGAGAGAGAGTACAAAAACACTAAGCTACACTCACACCTCACACAATAATAATAAGCATATTTATATAACATCAACCTATTGGTAAGAGCACCTGTTGCATTCATACCTCAACGTTGTTCATCATGGCCGTGCAATCCATCCCGTCTTATAGTTGAAAAGCATTACAAGTCTCAATTCGTCCCTTCTTATAGTCAGTCCTTCATTTTCATCCTCCATCAATCAGTACATACTCTACATCCATTATGCTCTCTCTCTCTCTCTCTCTCTCTCTCTCAAATAATGCAATAGCACAAGCCACTCAAATAATGCAAAACATGAATTGGTAACGCTTCATCTATTCTGTACACAAATAAATTTTGAGCTCCAAAGGAAATTGCTCCATGATGATAGGGACAAGTTGCCAGCGACCTGTTCTAACTTTTCCCTAATAGTGAGTCAAGAAGAGCAACCTCTTCTTCCTGCCAATGAAGAATAAAAATGAAAGAAAAAATAGTTAGGTACATTGGACTACAGAGCTTGACTCCACACAAGTATCAATCACTTACCACCAATGCATTAAATTCAGTCTCCTCGTCAATTGCACTTGTTACATCATGGTCCTCCGAGAGATCCTATTTCCAAACGTAAATCCAAAGTTAGGGACGAGAGTGAGCCTCCTAAACCAATCATGCACAAACAAAATCTAAGTTTAAGCAAGACTTTTAACAAAGCATTAGAATTTGTAACAGTACTCATTGCCCCTCAAGAGAGAAGCAGTAGTAGATTAATCATTTGAAACAAACAAATAAATTTTAATCGTATAAACGGATACAAATTTCCATTAATTATCAATAAAAATTCCAAATAAAAATTCAGAAAGTCAAAAAGACAAGATCAACTATAATAAATCTACATTGTTCTTACTTTCACCAATCACATTTGAAGTTGTTTTTTTAAACTTGGAAATTATTCCAACAGTACATAGGTGATGCAGATGGGTGTGGAAGAAGAAGAGAAGCTAGTGGTGATAGAGATCCTCTGTGTTGTATTAAATGGTGGTGAGGCTTCAGCTGGTTGTTTTCATTTCAGATGTACTAGACAAAAAAAAAAGTGATGTCGATGTGCCCCAAGGCTCACAATGTCCGAAAAATAAAGAGCCGCGCATGGAATAAGAAGCCACTTTTTGACAATGTCTAACATTTCCTACGAGTTTCGGTGGCCAAAACATATTTCACACGGAAACTTTCCGGTCATATTAACTGTTCATGCTTATTCGATGGTCTATATACCTGAACTAAAAATCCTTCTGTTATTTCTTTTACAAGACGTAGAAAGAAATGAATCAGCATACCAATGAACTCTTCTGTTTCATATAACTAAATATGTAGATCATATGGAGGCACCATGCCACTGAACACGTACAATTGTTATCCTCTAGAAAAATTGGGACATCAGAGTTCTCCAACTTCCATGGAGAGATTCACCACTATCAGTGGATGCCAATGATCTTCGGAAAAAGAAAAGTCAACTTATGCAATCCAATAAAAAGTAACATTCAAAGTTATAAATATGCACCGCACTACGTAATGTGATGGGCGGCAGATACTGCCACCCGATACACTAAGACCATTACACCATGCCGTTACACCCGCCATTCGCATCATCGTCACTGTTAAGAGTCACAGCAACTGCAAAGGCTAGGTAAAACCTTGGGAACACCATTTTTCAGCTCTAATTATGATTCTAAAGTGAAATTGCACATCAGAACCTCGCATATTAGTCACTTTTGTACCTCATTTGTACATGTATTGGAATCATTGATTGAGCAAAGGATATCTTATTCCCAAGATGATCAATCCTGACATTATACAGTAAATCTCTGAGTATATATAAAGGGAAGGGCAGAAAAGGGTGGGATGGCCAAAACACAAAACTCATCCACCACTAAATCCTCGAACGCCAGTATCAAATATGCCAAAAACTATACTAGAAAGGTAAAGTTAGGGGATCTTATTAATGTGTACCAAAAATAACTTATGAACTGTAACCAAAACATATTTTTCAGTTATCATGGATGTTCGTGAAAAAAAAAAACTGATTATAAATGACAGGATTAACACCGTATGACAGCAGTAAAATCTATATGTAGATATACAAAAGCATTATAGATTATGAGACTATCATCTCCAAGCAAGTACGCAGAATAAATAAATGCTTCAATCAGCAAATCAGCACATGGACAATTACAAAATATTTACTACTGACGTCAGGATTGCTCACCTCATCCACAATTCGCAATTCGCCATTTTGATCCTGGCATTTGACATTGACAATAAAAACAATTAGGAAAAAAAATCTGCAATTTCTGGTTCCACCTCAAATTCAAGAATCGTGATTGATGAAGATTAAAATCGAGTTATTCTGGCTAAAGTAATATGAAAGCAGGTAACAGGGACTTCTAATTTGCTTATGCAAAGAAGTGCTAGTTATTTACCTTCACGGCAACAAAAAGAAGTGGATCAGTTGGCGTATAAATCATGTAATGGCTTCCATCCTACATAAAAAAAAATTCCAAGATTGAAGGTAACTAAAATCAATATGGTAAAGAGCTGTAATCCTTAGGGGCAGCACAGTCGATATGCTAACAAAAAATCAATGGTTGGACATAATACAAAGAATCCAATTAAAAACTTCAGCAAAATGGTATGGCCTAGCGCCTCAGCTGCACCTCACATAAGTATGTGACTCAAGGCCAATTCTTGCAAAGCACCTTGCTTCATCTCGCCTAGAATGCTAGACTTGCCCTTAGCTACACCTCAGCACAATTGACAATTACGTAGAATCACCTGAAGTAGTCCAAGCTTGAACCACCACCAGGAAAAACTGATTTTTGCCCCAAATTTCATTACTTTCCTGGTAAGGGGGAGGGGGATTTGCATGCGCAGGCATGTGTGTTGCTTTGGGGGGGTGTTGTGAAATGGAGACTGTATAACTGATTCGTCAAATATTACTCACATAGTACAAGAGGCATGGACATAGAAAATAAAATAGACCATCACTAAGAATTTGGAAGTATGTAACACTAAAGGGCAAGATGGGTCAATATCGATTTAAGACTGCCCGTTAAGTTGCAGCAAAAACCAACAAAGGAACAACAAAATTGGTTAGGTTCAAGCGACGAGCTACCAAGAGTCCGAGGCATGTGGAATCACAAGAAGAATGCAATGTGAGTATACGTATTAATAGAAAAGGTAGCTACAGCTGAAGCTGAGTGGAAAACTAATTTCCACTCTTACCACTGTTTCCTCGAGATCTTATATCATGGAGAAGCAAAAGACCATGAACATTTACCATCTTACTGTCCATATAAATGTAATATAGATTAAACTCGTGATTTTGTACAACAAAAGTTAATGCATTCATTACACAAGAAAAGTTATCTAGAAGCATATAAAGCTTCAGCTAACTTAAACTCTCTCTAAGAGCGGGTTATGGGTGGGATAAAGAGAATGTTATTACTATTAGAAGGCGTGAGATAGTGACAAAAGGGAAAGTGGAGCCCCCTATAATATAAACGTAAGGGCAACCACTTGAACTTCGACTACTGCTACTTCCTCGACCTGACCCCGAGATCTCGAATTCTTAACAAACAAAGAATTCCTTTTGTATTTGTTTTTTTAATTCTGTCAATAGCCTTTTTCATTGCTTTCTGAAATGGAACTCTATGTTTTAATTGGCCGGGCGGACTGTACTAGCAAGCGTGACGGGCCAAACTGACCCAACACGTCTTTCTCTCCCGGCAACGGAACATGCACAAACAATACCAAATTCTAGGTCTCCTTGGGCTATTTTATTATGCAAGGTACATTTCCTACCGTAATCAAAAGTTCTAAAATGCTACACACCAATGCTATTAAATTGCATCAAATATAGGCTCAAAGTTAGGCCATATTTCCTTGACATGTATACTCCTTGCTGCTTTCAAACTTTCATAAGTAATGTGTAAAGACGAATTTGCTGGGCCTATTGAAGGTAAGCATTTCGTTATCCATTTGACAATATGGAAATAGGTATTTCCTCTAATTATTACATTTTATTATATCCTAGAGTAGATTGATAGTTTCGCGCATAGCGTTTTCATTCTAGATACGGTGCTTCTATGGTAAATGTTTGTTAAGAATATCTTTGTATCTAACTACGATAAGATCCAATTCAATAATGATGCATAATAAGAACAACAATTGGATATCATTGCATATCTTCACACCCTAGTGTGTACTACGAGTAATAGTCTTCAGGGTGAAAAAGTTGCAAACAATTATATGACCCAAAAACTTTTCCAGCAACATTTGAACAGCAGGTAAAGCAAGTGACCAGGAGACAGGTGCCAGGACATTGCACATTTTTCTTCGAGCATCAATGAATAAAAACTTCATGATACTAGAGGAAGGCTCCAAGAGTCAGACGTCGATATTGAAAGGACCATAGACACAAGCATATAAAAGGAAACTAACTGTGAATGTTTTATATGCAATATGGCATTGACTCTTGGAGCCTCAAAGCCTCAAACCCACTTAGTAGGTCATCTAAATGAGTTGATCAATCTTGTTGGCTTCATTCAAAGCCATATCCTCTGACAGAGTCAAGACAATCACATCCTTTCTCGGTGCTTCTACAGAGCACGGACGAAAAGGAAACCCTATAAAAGTTGGAAAGCTTAACCAGAACTTTACAGATGGATGAGTACTCCAACAGTTAGTGCAAGTGAATAGTACTGAAACATGCACATTGTAGTGATAAGCTTGTCTATCATGAATTTTCAACAGGAGAATCACAATGTATTGGGCCATGAAACATACAAGAATTGCATGACACTTTATTCCAGTAGATGAAGGAAGAATCGAATAATTAAGAGCAGTGGCTAAAAAAATGCAACAAAACCATATTTTCCAGACCACCCGTTGACAGATAAAATGTAAAACAAGGTTTTCTGAACCACAGGGATATTTGTTGGTGCCAAGGTAAAAACTCTTTCCAAGTTCAAAACTGAAGTTCCAACCCACAAGCAGCCTTTTAGTGCAGCATAAGTGCCAAAGATCAAGCCTTTATTAAGGCCACGCTCTCACCTCCCTTGCTAATTGGACCCAAAGAAAGTATTCTCTTTCAGTTCTTGACAGTTTCTTGATAGTTTTCAAAACAGACATGATCTTCTCAGAATGTATTTCTAAGTCTTACCAGATTAAACCACGTAATTTCTATGCCTTCATTTGGCAACCCATCTGCATCTTGCCCATCATCTACAGGAGAAAACATTCTTTGGTCACAAAATAAATAATAACATAAGACCTTCTCCAATAGGGGGAACAGAAACAAGTTCAAATGAAGATATAAAACCAATATGAGACCTGATAAAGTTCAAACCATTTGTTTCATGGCCCAATACATTGTGATTCTCCTGTTGAAAATTCATGATATTAGGAGCTGACTGGCCCTGGAGAAAATAGTACTGCGACACTTATGTATGATGTTTTGGCTTGTCAGTGAAACAGATGGTTTGAACTTTCCCGGATATCAAAAATATGGCAAATTTAGGCTAGAAGCTTGGATTACGATTTGGCATTTAAGCTTGATAATTAAGTATGATGTTTTGGCGGTATATAGGATTCAAGGGAAGATTTGTAAAGCAACAACTAGTGTGCTACATGGCCCAATCACGAGGTGAGTCTTGTTATGCCTTTCTTACATGCGAGTTTGTAAAGACTTGATAATGTTTAAACAAAGAATGACCATTTTGCAATTATGAAAGACATGCTTATACACGTGATGTTGTGTTTATTTTGCAAAGCCATGAATTGATCAAAGAGCATGTTAATGAAATATGTTATTTTAGAAGTCCAACGGTACCCCCGCACCCACCTACGAATAATTGGCAGCCGTTGGACTAGATATTGAAATGAGAAAATACTTGAATATTTGGATTAAATGGTTATTTGAATACCACTGTTATTACTGAAGGCTACAGCCAAGATTTGTGGAATGTTTTATGACAAATGAATTGTTGCATTGTTTAATGATTAACATGGCAAACTTGTAATATTAGCATAACTTGACTTCACACCAACTTTGTGCTAATAGATGTTGCAATGCAACATTTCACGTGCTAATAGACATTGCGGTGACCAAATGTGATGGGTTCATCAATAGTAGACGAGCTAGATGGATCAGATTGCCACGCTACATCTTGACTTTTTGCCGCCCAAGAAGACTTGTATGTTGGGCTTTATTTAATTACTTTGGGATCCATGTATTGATATTTGTACACATGGCTCTAGTTAATTTTATTTACGTTTCTGCCACACTGATTATTATTTAAGTTCTGTAAAATCTGTGTTTTTTAGGCCTGAGTGAGTTAGACTCACCAGCCGGTCACTGGCCCTGTTTATTTTGGAATGGGTCGTGACATGCACGGGGCGTCGGCATCCTGTCACTTGTCCCAAGGGCAAAGACGTTTAGCCCCATAACATGTAGTGCCGAGGCAGGCTAGGCGTTTTGCCGCTTGTCACAAGGCTGAAGAAGTTTATCCTCGTAGCAAGTAGTGTCGTGGCGCGCAGGGTGATGACATCCCGTCACTTATCATAGGGCAGAAGAAGTTTAGCCCCATGGCACGTAGTGTCGAAACGCGTGGGGTGCTTTGCTTGAGTATTCTGGTGCCCATTTACTGGGACCCATTGTTTCTTAAAAAAATTGCTTCTTTCATTCATGAGGCGGACCAATTACAGAGAAATAATATCTCTTCAAGTGAGTGGTATTGCAAGGGTGTGGGAGTTCCTACCAGTGTGACCCTTTGAGGAAGTATGCTCAAGTCTGCGGACTTCTTCTCAGCTAAGAGGTTCTTCCTCAAAACTAGTTCTCCTAAGCTGAAATTTTGCAGCTTGACCCTCTTGTTGTAGGACTTGGCCAATTGCTCCTAGTAGTTGGCCAAATCTAATTAGTGTTGCTTCCCTTTTCCCTTTGGCCAGGTCCAGGTACATGTCCTTCATTAGCCCTGCGTCATTCCTGTCCGCGGTCTTAATCTTGCGAGTCTGAGCTTGACTTGGATCACCACTTCCACCCTGTAGGTTAGGGAAAAAGGGGTTTTGCCAGTAGCTCATCACGGAGTTGTCCGATAGACCCACAACACGATCGGTAATTCTTTGACCAGTTTGCCCATAGCTTTCTAGCTACTTCTCTACTCCGCTGAGTAGGGTTTTATTCAATGCTTCCACCTAACTATTGCTTTGAGGATAGGCCGGCATCGAGTAATACCCCTTGATATTATACGTTTCGGACAAGTCTGTGAACCGTGCAGTCGAACTTAGTTCGGTTTTCTGCTATAAGAGCTCGGGGATCCCACAGTTGGTAATGATGTATTCCCAAAGAAAGCGTCAAATGTCAACATACCGGATCCGAGCTAATTGTTTGGACACTATCCATTTGGTGAAATTGTTTGTTCCCACCACGAGATATTTCAGGCTTCCCATTGCGGTAGGGAGTGGTCCGATGATTTCTACCCCCACTAGGATAATGGCCATGTGCTGGTCACCAAGCTCGGGTTCTCATACGGTAGGTGGGTAAGGGGCTTGAATTGTTGGCACTTCATGCCTTGTGTAGTTGTCGTCGTCCTCCTTCATCCCTAGCCACCAATATTCGTGAGTTAAAGCTCAATGCGGCAATGAGCATCTACCGGCGTGTGCTCCACATTCTCTTTTGTGAAACTTGACAAGGAACATATAAATCTCCTCTAGTTGGACGTAGCGCAAGTAGAGCCCTGAGAAAATCTCTTATAGTGTTGCCCGTCGGGACTTAACCTAAACCTTGGCGCCTGCTACGCTAGTTTGTGAGCGGCCTTACGATTCTCCAGTAACATTCCCTCCTTTAGGTAATGATGGGTTCAACCCAATATGGCCTGCCCTTAGCTATGGTCAAGCAGCAATGCCAGTCCTCCTTCGTTGTCAGCCTTGGCTGGAAGGATATTTGGATAGTTCATTTGAATTCTATTCTAAGCACCGAGGCAAGAGATGCCAAGGTGTCGGCGTGGTAATTTTGTTCCCGCACAATCTGTTTGATCTTGACTTTTCCAAGTTTGCTCATCAAACGTCTAGCCAATTGGGAATATGCTGCCATTTGGCCCTTTCTTTGTATTCTCTTTCTATGAGTCTAACAACCTACTGGTTGTCGCAATATATGGTGATCGACTGTGCTCCCAAGGTTATGGCATGGTTAAGTCCTATGATAAGGGCTTCATATTTGGCATTGATGTTGTATGCCTAAACCCTATGGTGATCGAGTGCTCAATCATTGTCCACTCTGATGAAGTTAAGATCAGACCAATCCCCAATCTCTGCGCATCTAATGACTTGTTGCAGTATAAACTCCAGTCCGGCCACCTGTTCTTCGTTCACCGTTGATGACGTTTGTATGTCCAACGGGATCTAGAGTTGTGCCCCATCACAGGTTCCCTAGGCTACAATCTGGTTGGGCGCGAGCTCCTCTGTCCTTGTAAACTCAACCACAAAGCTAGCCAGGACATGGCCCTTCGCCGCCGTTCTCGGTATATATTAAATTTTGTATTGCCCGAGTTCTACTGCCCATATCAATATTTTGCCTGCCTTTTGCATGATGGCTTTTACAGGTTGGTCGGAATGGGCAAGAAAGTAGAGTTGTAATTTCCTTAAGTCTACCCGCAGTGCTAGGGCCAGTTTTTCTAGCATGAGATACCTAGTCTCTGCGTCGATGAGTGTTTTGCTGATATAGTAGATCAACAGTTGGATTTTCTCTTCCTCCCTAAGAAATGCGGCATTTTGTAGCATTCTGACACCGCTAAGTAAGAGTTCAAGTTTTCTCCCGACACTAGCATCAAGTGGAGCGGTGACGTGGAACGGTAGTGTTTAAGATTCTCCATAGCTAGGTCGCACTCCTCGCTCCATTGTTTGTGTTTTTTCTCATTAGCTGGAAGAAAGGCCTACTTTGGTCCGAGGACTGGCTAATGAAGCAATTTAGGGCTACCGCCATGCCTATCAACTTCTGGACCTTCCTATCCCGAGTAGGACATTGGAGTTCTACCATTGGCTTCACCTGCTCGAGACTAACTTATATTCCTCTCTCATGATCAAGTACCCCAAGAACTTTAAGGAGCATTTAAACACATTGAGCTTCATTTTGTAGTTTTTGAGGATGTCAAAGAGTGCTTGGAGATCCCGCAAATGAGCTTTCAGCTCTCTGGACCTCACTAGCATGTCATCAATGTACACCTCCATACTTTACCAAAATAGTTGGGAGAACACTTTAGTGACAAGTCTTTGATATGTTGCCCATGTGTTCTTCAATCCAAACAGCATTACTTTGTAGCAATAGAGACTTCTTGGAGTGATAAACTCTGTTTTCTCCTGGTCGGGCCCGTACATGGCCATTTGGTGATAGCCAATGTATGCATCCAGAAAGCTCATTTGATGGAGCTTCGCCGAATCCACGAGCTAGTCAATTTTTTATTGTAAAAATGATTCTTTTGAACAAGCCTTGTTTGTGCTAGTGAAGTCCACACAGACTCTCCACTTTTCATTCTTCTTCTTTACGACCATTGTACTCGACAGCCATTCAAGGTATGAACTTCCCTAATGGCGTGGGCCTCAAGGAGGTCCTCCACCTCCTCATTTACAGTGACTGCGTCCTGAGCTGAGGACCTTCTGCTTTTCTACTTTACCTGACACATATCCTTGTTGACGTTTGCTATCGTTGGGTCCACCTCAAGCATTTTGTACAGCGTCCATGCGAAAACCTCTATGTTCTTGGTGAGGAAGCCCACCATTTCCGACTACTCTTCCTTGGTTAGAGAGGCTATGATTAAAAAGTACTTCTCAGCCTCATTGCAATCGATGTCGACCCTCTTCAATTGGTCCACCGTCTTGCATTCAGGTCGTCCCCCGAAATCTTCTAGGACAAGCTAGTTGGGTCCCTCTATCATGTGGATCTACTTCCCCTTCTCCTCTCTTCTGAGCACCATCAACATACACTCCCGAGCAGCCAATTGGCTTCCTAAATTCCCTTTGGGGTAGAGAAATTTGATTCTTTGGTGGAAGGAAGAAGGGACTGCCTCCAAATTAAAGACCACCCCGTCCCCATGATGACGTTGTACATGGAGGGGATGCCGAGTACCACGAACTCACACTCGTTGGTCATGCATGCAATTCTGATTCGAAGCGAGATTTTGGCGAGGGGCAGGTCTCGACTGGCATTGAATCCATAGAGTGGAATCTTCACGGGTGTAAGGTTGGACAGTTTGAGCTTGATTCTCTCGAAGGCATTGTAGAACATAACATTCGTTGAACTTCTCGAGTCTACAAGCACCCGCTGCACCTCGTACCCATTATTCTAGAGTCGGTACCAAAGGATCATCGTGGGGATACTCAACTCCCTCCTTGTCCTCTTCAGTAAATGAGATGTTTCCTTAGGAAAATGTCAGTTGGCAGTCTTCATCATGCTCACCTAGTGTGCCTTCTTTTTTTCCTTCGTTGATTTACTTTTTCAATTCCGCCAATTTCTCAAGTTCGAACACCATTCTGATGACCGTCACTACCCTGAGAGCTTCGGAGTCCAACCTCTCACCAAGGTGGTCTTCGAAGGTAGAAGATGAGAAATTTTGCATAATTGAGAATATACGAGACTGGGGAGACTATGATGAAGAGACAGATGGTATAGTAGGTTAAGGAGTCCTATCTCTCAAAACATCTAGTAATGTGTAGTTTGGCTAGTTTTCTAAATTGTTTATTTAAAGACGCTTTCTTCCACTGTTTAGTGCAAGTAAGACTCAATGTTTGAGGAAAGGAAAGAAACAATCTACCCAGTCTTTGAGGGTTTGCCAAAGAGATCTCCTAAATAGTAGTGGATAGATCGTCGATCCCCAAAAAGGAAATAAGCAAAGTTCATTTCTCTAACTGACCAATGGGAAATACATGGGAAGTTACAATCCCAATGTCAGAATAAAGCACCTACATGCCCATCAATGATGTTTTTTGACAAGAAGATTTTGGACTATCTGGACACATACTTCGTGACTTGCTTCTTTTTCTAAGAAGGAAATCTATATCCACCCTATGAGATAACAATAGAAGTTGATAATATAACGGGAGCCAATAGATATTACATCTATACAGTACAGAGTTTCAGTGAACCAATTATAGCTTGGGACCTTTGTAGATACCAGTTGTCTTTGCTTGGGGCTTCTTGGAGGCCAAGGAGAGCAGTGCTGGGGAATGGAAATTCACAAATGCCAGACTAGTATCACTTGTACGAGGTGCTTCACAGAATATCTTACAAGTGATACCATGATAGATCAAGAAGTTTTAACACATGCTTAATAGGGAGTCAGGACTACACTCAGATTCTATTGCTTCAGCTGGACTCTACTAAACACTACCTTGAGTTTTGACTCAAACTAGAACAATGCCCAAAACCATAGCAAACCTTCATCATTACACATGAAAGATAGCTGCATACTTTGAGGAAATATATGATGGCCATTGGCTTCTCAGGAAAACTAGTTATGCACATAAAGAAGCAGATCAACTTCCCAATAATGCTGAAGTCATTGGGTGCATGAGTAATAAGAAGATCAAAACTAACTTAATATTTGAGAAGCTTAGAATTTAGAAGTTGAAGACATTTGCCTGAATGAAATTCAAAGACATCATCCTCCGTGAAGCAAAATCCTCCCCGAGCTGTATAACAAAATCTGGATGAAGACAGTCAACAAATAGCTCAATGATAACAAACTACTGTGAGAAAATAAGAAAAGTAGTAGTCACAGTTGTCATACCCGCTATGTACCAGATGCATGTGTACCTTGGCAAGTGCATAAGCTACAGTAGGAAGTAGACCTTCAACTTCTTCATCACTCACCTACAAATTGAAGGAAAATCCAAAGCTCAAGGAATGTAAAGCCAAGATTTACGGGAATAGCACAGAATCAAATGGGGGGTGGCGGGGGATTTTGTTTTTTTAAGAAGAGATATTCCTCACAACAAGCAGCAAACATCAATGTTTATTCTCTCATACTCCTTAAAACTTCTTTCCGCAGAGGAAGAAGCAAAGAAACAGTATTTAGAACCAAAGAAAGCAACTCATCAAAATGCATAGAATTACATAATACTCCTATTAAAACTATAAAAATGACACTGGTATCTTGCTACAACTCCCTCGGTTTTTTAAATCGCCCTATGGTACAAGGAACT
The DNA here is from genome assembly GCA_014822125.1 of Arbutus unedo. Lineage (NCBI taxonomy): Eukaryota > Viridiplantae > Streptophyta > Magnoliopsida > Ericales > Ericaceae > Arbutus > Arbutus unedo. The sequence goes on along the minus strand of JABCMJ010038361.1, from coordinate 9,601 downwards.
GCGGATGAGTATTGGGCGATGGAGAATGACCGCGTCTAGCCTCCCGAGACACCCTAAAACTTAGGAGGCACGAGTACATGGACAAATCTAGAACATTTAAAGACTTAACTGTGGTCTAATTCTTGACACAAATTCAAATACTACAAGGAAAATGTACAAAAGCAAAAGATAAGGGCTCAGAAAAAATAGGGTGATTTCTACCTCCTATCTCTTTGAGAGGCTAGAATTGTCTACTTTTATAACAAAAAATGAACTTTCTAATCTTCATAGACCAAGCTCTTGTAAAAATCACAAAGATAAGAGACAAGAATAAGTATAATGCTTATAAAAAGATTAAATGATACAACCCTAATGACGTTTATACACGGCAAACCCTGATACCACCAAAAAGATTAAAATACCCACTACAAAACTATAGACCATAAAAGACATAAATAGTATACTTTCGCATCCCCAAAGGGAAGAGAGCATCAAAAGTTTGCCTAGTAAAAAAAGAAAGCGAGGAGCAGGGTGAGTCTTAGTGAAGAAATCAACCAACTATAGCGACGAGGGACCAAATGGTAGGTCATTAACGCCTAACTAAGGACGTGACGAACAAAATGACAATCAATCTCTATATATTCCGTGCTCTTATGAAGAATCAATCAATCTGTAGTACTCTTATTGTCACAATAAAGAGGCATGAAAGAAGGAAGAGAGACCAATATCCGATAAAAAATCCATTGAAGCCAAGCTATTTCAGACGTGGCCTAAGAGAAAGCATAATATTTTCCTTATAGGTAAAGCAAGCAACAACAAATTGCTTCTTGCTTTTCGAGAAAATAGGAGAATCACCTAGAAAAACACAAATGCAAAATGTGGACTTTCAATCCGAGATATTGGCTTCCAATCAGGGCCAACATAACAAAGTAGAAGATAGTAGTAAACACCGAAGAATAGGACCAAAAACATATCGCAACATAAGAATCAAAGTAGCCCAATATGCAGAACAACAAGCATAAACAAACTGACTATCAATATAAACAGCATGGCAAATGTCGAGTTTAGTCACACTTAACATACACTAACAACCCACTAGCCAACGATATTGCATACGATCATAAAAAAGAACATGATTTGAAGGGGAGAACTTAGCACGTAATTCAACAGGTGTGTCAATTGTTTTGTCATTAGTGAGATGAGCACGATGAGAAAGTTCAATTGCATACTCTGATGATGACAAGAGATAACCTTTAGGAGAGAAGGCAACCTCCCTACCCACAAATACCAAAGGGGGGCCGAATCTTTCATCTCAATCCCACGAAGAAATGAAGCTTCACCTCACTAATAGCAACCAAACCCAAACCAGTAAAGCCACAAATAATAAGAGAGAACAAGTCCATGACATGCGTTGCGAACAAAGAGGGCAGAATCAATAATGCTAGATTGTAAACCAATCTGCAATGTTGAAAGCGCTCATACAAAACACAAGGAGACTGTTTAAGGCCATAGACAACATGTCATGAACGACAAACAAGGCCAGAAGCATGAGAGAAGCCTGGAGTGGGTACACATACAAAACTTCTTCAGAAAGATAGCCGATAAAAAATGCATGCTTGATATCCAACTACAAGAGAGGCCATTGTTGTATAGCATCTACAAAAATTCAAGTGAGTTGTGGTCATATTAGCAATAGGGGCAAAGGTCTCCTCGAAATCAATTTCGTATACTAGAAAAATATTACTAGGAAACCTCCTTAGCAACTAAGTCAGCTTTATAACCATCAAAATGAGTGTTCACTTTGTAAACATATCCGTAGCCAATAAGATTTTTAGAAAAAGAGTTGGCAAGAGCAGTGAGCTTGTCATTTATGGCATTCACCAAGTTATGATAATTACAACCCTATTTGTAGGACCTGGGTTCAAAAAATGTATCGATACGAAATAAAAAGAACAATGGGAATAAGAAAAATAGGTATTAGTAAAATCAAGTCTTGTCGGTGGATGCGACAATCAGATGGATGAGGATTCTTAGAGGCAAAGGCAAACTAAGGCACAGAAGCGCATGATGAGAAGGCAGAGATGTTTTGCATGACAACCAGGGTAAACCAAAAAAGAAAGAGGGAGGAGCGTAAAACAAGAGGGAGCAATCGTACAAAGAAATATGATAGATGCTCAAGAGTAGAAATATACTCCCAATAAAGTACATCCGAGGGGAATGGGTCAACATGAACCAAATCCTCTTTGACGAGGGGTGTGGTTTTTGGTAGAAGAAAGAAATACGCTAGATGCTCAGGGAATGAAATATATGATGCCACATACAACAGTTGACTCACCACACATAACAACTCCAGACCTTTTCATTGATACCATCACCTTCTAGACACATAAGGTACACCTCTAGTACTAAAGCTTGGCACTTTCCTTCTTTGGGATAAGCACAAAACAGGCAGTACCAAAAACACGAAGAAGTGAATAGTTATGAACTAGACGAAATATAAACTCATAACGAAAAGTACCGGAGAGAAAGGAAGTGGCATCCAATTGAGAAGATAGGATTCAATGAGCACAATCCACGAGGGTTAGGTCTTAGTTAATAGGTTAGTGGAATCTTTACACACAGACTACAATTATATACTTTATAACATAGGCCTTGTCCACAGAAGTAATGAAAAACTTACTTAGCGAGCAATAGTATATGAAAGAGTAGTCAACTATTGCTACTATTCTCATTGCTTCTCTCCAAAATACAAAAAGAAAAGAGGAAGAAAGGAGGAGACACCTAACAATATCGAGGATGATGACACTTTCTTCGAACATGAAAATTTTGTTCGGGACTGCCTGAACAAAAAGATCAATGAATAGACCTATGGGTAGCTAAGAGTTTTGTAAACTCTAAAAAATAGTATCAGAACGACAAGTTTTGATACTAGTAGGAAACCAAGCATGAACCTTGAAGTGAAAAATTAGATAAATGCCGAATTTTTTTATTTTGTGCCATTAACAAAAGCCACGAAAATTCAGTATAATCATCTACAAACGAGACCATCTTTTGTTGCAAAAAGGGAAAGAGCCCACAAATCAATATGAACAATGTTAAAAGGGAGAAATAGAAACAGAATACTTTTACCGATAGGAGAAGCAAATATTTTGGTGAACTTACAAGTGTTGCCCTCAAAAATTCACAAATGGAAATATTTCCTAAAAGACTAGTCTGAACCAAAATCTTTAAAAATTCTCTAGTCTAGATAAATGACCAAATTCATAATGCTAAAGATAGAAAGGGAAGGAATGTTGATCTAAACAAAAAGCCGACACATCTACAATTAGTTGACTCCAAAGAAATGTGCTGGCGCTCCAAAACATAAAGATCACTGTCAACCAAGACCAATCTGCTTTTTGGACACCCGATATTCTAAAACACAGGAAGAAGAAGAATTAAGACATCAACACTGGAATCCAGCAATTGGCAACTCAAAAGAAGGGTAGAGATAACTGAGGAACATAGAAGACATTCATGATATAAATCATGCGGGATGAAGTACGAAGAACATAACCAATGGCAACAATACGAATTGACAATCCATTTGCAATACCAACACTAAAGGCGAAGACGAGGGAAATACAATGACTGAGTAGGAACAAATCAAGAGTCATATGACGAGAACAACTAGAATAAAAAATCAATATGGTGAGCAAGATACTCAATCTATCCAAGCCATATAAACCTGACTGTGTACTAGTCATGGCAGAAGCCTATACTGCTAAAACTTACAAGGGGAAAGACAAAGGGAACATGATGATTGAGTAGGGACAAATCAAAGAATCATATTATGAGAAGCCTAATACTGCTGAACCCAAATAAAAATTCAACGTGGTTGGTAAGATACTTGTGGTACCAAAACCATGCAAAACCTGACTGAGTAGTGTCATGGGAGAAACCTAATACTGCTGAACCTACGCAAAAAGAGAGAAGGTCAAACACCACCACAGGAAGGAACTGCAGAAGCTACAGGAGGGCGAGAAATGTGTGGTGGCCGAGAGGATGACAGTGCAATCAAGTGAGAACAATTGCATTAAGCTGCAAATGCTTTGGACACACATTCATCAATGTCTATTTCTGATGGCAAAAGCTACACTTACCATAGCCACTTTGAGGTTTAGTCTTGACCGTAACCTTACTCAAAAGCGAAGCTGGATTAGGCAAGACGGGTGCTGAGGACCGACTAGAAATAGCTGATGGGGTAGCAAACACAGAATAAGAAGGCAATAGAAGCCACCTTCAATCCAATTTCGTCATCAATGAGTTTGCGAGCCGTAGCATCTACTAAGGGTGAGGGGGCGCGACTAGAATAGCCCACCAAAGAAGCCCAAGATGATCGCAGGGAACCAGGGCACATTGTACAAGTTATTGTTCTTCGCGATACTGCACATAATAATTAATTGATTGTAACGCATCGGGCTCCATAGGAGCCAAATGTTCTTAATAAGTCATCATCTCATGAAATTCCCAAATAGATTTACCTCACTGGGTAGCATTCCGAACAAACATTTCAAGTTCATACTACTTCCAAAGTTGGACTAAACATAGATGACTCTTAAATAATCGCATACTTTCTTTGTTGTGTCAAACTTCGAAAAGTTCACTCCTATGCTTGGTTCTACATAGTTACACAACAAAGGAACTGTGCATTTTCCATATCTCATATGGCAATTGTCGATTGCATACCTTCAACTTTAGGATCAGAGGGCAGTATTGGCGAACCAGTTAATATCCCCACATACCTTTACCAACTATGTAATTCTTCATAATACTTGACCAACAAGTAGATATCTTGCATTTTATCCTCATACATGACGGACAGAGAGAGAGGAGCCATACTGATTGGTTGAAAATGGTGCTGATTTATGTATCTGGAACTGATTTCAGGGCTGAGTTCTTAACTTGGGGCTGATTTTGGGTCTGAAACAGGTTACCGGGCCTGTTCCTGGTTGGGTCGGATAAATTTTGGATCGGGTCTGCACATACACAATGGTTTCAGATCTGATCTCTGAATTCGGGTCTGGTTAGTAGCAAACGAGCAGAAAATAAAGAATATAAAAAGATGCCTGAACAAAGTGGCATGCGATGGGGCTGGTGAAGAAGCAGCCGTAAGTATTGAGGGTCGGCGACACCCCGAGGAGAGAGGACAGCTGGAGATCGTATACAGAATGTCTGATTCGGGTTGAAGAAGATAAAAACTCACGAATCCAACAGCCGCTGCAACCAGGAGAGAAAGGAGAAGCCCACAACTGCTATTCCCACAACATGCGACGTCATTCTAGCTCCAATACCATCTAAGAATGCCAAGAAAGGAGACAAAAGAAGTACATTGCTTATCAAAAGTTTTAATGATACAACCCTAACGACACCACAAAGACTAAACTACCCAATAAGAAAAATATAAGATAATCATATTCAAGGGAGAAGGCATTAAGGTACAAACGGGGTGCACTTGCTTTCATTTCTTAAGAGCACAATTTATACTTTGTACCCAAAATTTGCTATTTTGCATTTTAAGATTTTTACTCAGCCCAAAGTTATTTCAACCAAGACTTAGAAATTCTTAAGCAGTGCATAAAAATCTCTAATTCCTACGCATTTCTTCTCGGAACAAATCAAATGCAAACCTCCCAAATCAGAAGCAAACCAGCCATGCTCTCTTTCTTTTTTTGTCTAGCTTCTGTTGAAACTCTTGTTAGACAAAACAGTACTTACAAATTATAGTCATGACATTTTGTCTAGTTTGTTGTTGTAAACAAACCACGTCCTAGATAAGTTTTAAGATATTTCACAATACAAAAATCAGATTTCCAATGAGGAAGTTGAGTTGCAGACATAAAGGGACTCACCAAACTAACTACAAATGAAATATTAGGACGCATGATGGTAAGTTAATTCAACTTGTCAAGCAACGGACCATACAGGTTAGAACTAAGAAGTAACTCTCCCTGATCAACACAATTTCAGATTGAAATCCATAAGGGTATCATAGGTCTCAAGCTCAATAAGCTAGTATCTCCTCTAAAATAACCAGAACATACTTGCGTTGAGACAAATTGATTTCGTCCTTCAACAGAGCCACCTAAATACCTAAGAAGTATCGTAGTCTGCCCAAATCCTTGATATAAAAATGTTGTTGTAAGAACTCCTTCAACTTGACAACACCTTGTTGATCATCACCCGTAATTATATGTCATCCATATAAACAATCGGCAATATTCTCCCTCGAATAGATGTGAGAAAAAACACTGAATCATCTTACTAACAACGGTGCATGCCAAACTGCAAGACAACATCACTGAACTTGGCAAACCAAACTCTAGGAGATTGTTTGAACCCATAATGAGCTTTGCGAAGTTGACATACGCTTCCCATAAATAACAAACCCAAGTCGTTGCTCCATATGGGCCTTCTCGGCAAGATCCACATACGAAAAAGCAGTCACAGCATCGAGCTGAAACAAGGGCCAACCGAGATTGTCAACAAGAGATATAAGGAGCCGAACAGAACCGATATTGGCAACGGAAGAAAAAAATCCCAATTTAGTCAACACCATAAGTATAAGTATCGCCTAAACAACAGGCCGGATTTTGTACCACTCACTTAACCCATCCGGATGATATTAAATAGTAAATACCCAACGACATTAGGGGAAGAGTAACCAACTCCCAAGTGTCATTGTTATGAAGAGCAGACATATCATCCTCCATAACTTTCGGCCACATGGAAATGAACAATGCCTCCTGAAGAGTGATAGAAACAAAGATAGACGAAACAGAAATGGTAAAGGCACAAAGCGAGAGAGACAAGCAGCGTAATTTTTACTATTTAGTCTCGTAGAAGTGATACATAACATCTCAGAAGACCAAGCGAAACCTGAAAAACTAGTAGCAGCCGAATTGGAAGCCAACACACTAAATCACCCTTCAACAAGACGTAGAAACCTAATTAACAAATTACCAACAAATAGCCAACAAAACATTGATGAAATATTCACCAAGCATCAACGATGAACATAACATTAACATATTCAACATAATGAACCCATCAAGATCCAACCAATACCCAACACGCCCATCGATCAACCGGGAAAGCAATGGGAACCAGAGTTTCAATCTACCAATAGATACTAATGGATGACTACAACAAAGAATTTCTACATCCTCGTGAAGACTGATGAGCGATGGCCAATGTTGGACTGAGTGACAACGACAACAACATCAAATGAAAGTGGTGATAACATCAGATGACTGAGCTGCGACGACAACAGAGGAAAAGTGTCACATCCCCTATTGCAGAAGAGACGACTACGAGTGAAGCGAGTGAGAGACCTAGTTCAGTGTCAGGGTGAGGGTTAGGGTTTAGGTTTTGACAATGCTCTGATACCATGTAAACAAAGATTATGGAAAAAAAAAAAGTTCAGGGTTTAATTACTTAACCCTAACACACATATTATAGTATATATAAAGAGTTAGAACAAGTATATAAATGACTGAGATACCCTCACAATCTAATACTAAACATACTAAACAAATATATATCTACCTAGAAAATAACAATAACTCTTAACAGCTGTGTTCATATATTGTTCCCAACGTGATGGAGTGATTTTTTGAAAGAAATGCGCATGTAAAATCATCTTTTACTTTTACTAAGTACCAAAAATTCTTCGAAACAAAATCGTAGTCTTAGAATGTGACCCCACAACAGAACATTCTTGGCTGCGCCCCTAATAATATTAAAACTACAATCACAGCTCTAACCTCTTTTTGAAAGGTCTTAACAACTCATAGCAAGTTCACAACATAATTCTCCTCCTCCTCTCCTTGCGTTGTAGTTAGTAAGGCATTTTAACATCTAGAACGAACTAATATCTTCTTCAGGTTAATCAACACAATTAGAACCAATAACCCAGCCTGGTGACCAGCAAACAAAGATTGCACATTAGAATATATGGACACTCAATCCGAGATTTTAATCAGATAGTGGCTCAGTGAGAGTGGCTATTCGAAATGCAATTCTATCTGGTAACCTTCCTCGACAAACTTCTAGTTACTGACCATATAAAAGTATCCACAAATAAGGAAAATTCTTCTCCCAAGCAGAACATTCATTAACCAGCACACTTGGAAAAAAATTGCACTGATGTCTAAAATGCGTCAACAGAACACTCTGGATCAGCTAGTTTAAGACAATGAGACAAAAGACATACAGCTGACCATCCATCAATGTTTTTACTCTTCATAATCAGAACAGGCCTGCAGCAGTAAACTTAACATTAGCTATATGCCCAGAAAGATCAGAAATATGCTTACTTCGTTTGGAGATGTGAGTAATGTGCAACTTCACTTACATATCAGCAGGGCAGAGCAGCATGCACTCATCTCCTCTTGAATTTCTAAATACTCTTCTAATTATGCAGTCTAACGGTAGATTGTTAGAATCAACCTGTCCATAAGTGCTTCAAAATTAATTAACTGCAAGCACCAAGAATAGATTGCCAAAAAGGGTAGGCTATCACTGCACTGCTGAGTAAAGAAATGAGATAACACTGCATTGCTGGACAAATAAATTTATTACACCTCTGCACACCCATCAGGTCCATCACCAGTAATGTGTAAAACAGGCTCTAACTCACAATTATTAAGAAGTAAATGTAAGGAATGCCAGGTAAATATAACGAATGAGGTCATAAAAATCAAGATTCGTGAACCAAACGAGATAGTTAACATAGGTTCCATTGATAGCATGCATATCTACTAAAACTTAATCCTAATGGTTAAGGCTGAAGAAGATTTTCTTTAGTTTTTTGGAATGTGTACATGGTTATATTAATCAAGCCTTAAAGCAATTCTACCTATTATGTACAAACAGGTCAAGAAGCAAAATGCCAGATACACTCCCGCGTGTATCAAAAAGTTGTATCGTGCCAAGAAATTGATTTAGGGGAGGGGAGGATTGCACTCCCCTGATTCCTAACTACATAAACTACTAAGAAAATAACTCCAAAATCTATACATTTTCAAGACCATCAAAATCCTGCCAATTCCTTTCTCGCCAAAGGAGCAACATCCAACAAAGGGATCACATGCCACAAGCTACTCATCCCCTTCCCCACCTTTATGCCTCTTCAAGGCTGGAAAATCTCCATAACTCTCAAAGGGATGACCCAAGTCACTATAGTCCAAGATAGGACTGAGATCCAAAGCTCCTAAGTCCTAAGCCACCAGACATGGAAAGATGGGACACTGACTGTGAATTGCCTTTGCATATAAGACACTAATTCACAATAAACTTCGTGCCCATTTGAGGTTGTTGATGGCAAGATATTTCACTAGGGATGCATGCAGCACAAAGGTGACCCTGGCGGTCAATGGGTGCCCAACTCTCTTTTCCCATGGATGAGAGATCATTCTCCAACATAACTCTTGATAAAAAGGTTTTACCTAGAAGGTTCCCAAGGAAGATAGACTCCATCCACCTATGTAGCACGGACATGGATACGGACACAGACACGGACACGGAACACGGGATTTTTGAAAATAAAGGGATACGGACACGGCGGGGACACGGCAATTTT
>JABCMJ010038360.1:0-29985 GCA_014822125.1 Arbutus unedo | reverse complement strand
CACGTCAAATTTTTTACCCCCTCCAAAACTTATCCCCCTACCTTTCCCTCCATCCAAACGGGCCATAAAGGATTTAAAAATTGGAGTAAGTGTTGGACAACAACTTAAGGGTCCTGAAACTAGTAATGAGCACATTATTTATATAAGCAAATAGATTGAATTGGAGATGAGATTGCAAAAGAATGAAACAATTGATAAAAGTGTGCAAGAACATATCAACAAAGAGAAAGAACACTGGAGAGGGATATTGCTAAGGATACTGGTTGCGGTGAAAAAACTTGCTAAAGACAATGTAGCATTTCATGAAGATAATGATAAGATTTATCAAAAGAGAAATGATAATTTTTTGAGTTTCATTAAAATGATTGCTGAGTTTGATCCAATAATGCAAGCACACATACGATGAATTGAAAGTGGTGAGATTCATCACTATTATCTTGGTCATAGAATCCAAAATGAGCTCATACAAATGCCAACAGGCGAAATTAAAAGCACAATCACCGTGAGAATTAAAGAAGCAAAGTATTTTTCAATGATACTCGATTTTACTCCTGATATAAGTCACGACGTAATTCGATGTGTGAATGTTTTGACAAGTCCGATGAAAGTAAAAGAGTTCTTTTTAGAGTTTTCAAAGGTGGATGATACAACTGGGCTAGGGCTTTTTAATGCACTTCAAGAAATATTGGCCACTCTTCAACTTGATGTTGGTAATATAAGAGGACGAGGATATGACAATGTCTCTAATATAAAAGAAAAAAATAAAGGTTCCAACAAAGACTACTCAACATAAATCCAAGTGCATTCTACACGGCATGTGGTTGTCATAGTCTTAATCTTGTACTTTATGATATGGCCAACTCTCGTTCTAGAGCTACATCTTTTTCTAGAGTGGTACAACGTGTATACGCGTTGTTTGCTTCTTCTTCAAAGAGGTGAAAAGTATTAAAAGATAATGCACAGGTTCTTACGCTCAAGCCATTGTCACAAACACGTTAAGAAAGTCGTGTTGAAAGTGTTAAAGCTCTCCACAAATAAGAGATGCTTTAGTTGAATTGGCCGATGCTAACGATGATCCCAAATTAGAGAGTGGCATTGAGTCTTTAGCAACACATGAAATTAGAGATTTTGAGTTCTTAGTTAGCATGATTATTTGGCAAAATTTATTATTTGCGGTTAATGTCGTTAGCAATTTTTTTTTTAAAAGGAAGGCATGCATATAGATCTTTCTATATCAATTGAAAAGAATTGTTACTTTTATTGAAAAGTATAGAGACGTGGGATTTATAAAGGCTATGATTGAAGTTAAAGAAATTGCGAGTGAAATGAATATTGAATCGATATTTCATGAAAAGCGTTCATTTCATAGAAAATAGCAATTTGATGAGAATGCAAGTGGAGAGGTAACACAGTGAGCTGAAAAAGCTTTTTAAAGTTAAAACCGATCAAAATTTGTTTTCAATCAATTATGTCTCAAGAAATATTGAATGGATTAACTACGTTGTTTATTGAGAAGGAAAGAACTTAATTATGAGAACTTAATTAATGTGTTTGCATCTGAACATATAAGAAGGGCAATATTTAAATAATACATTTTGAATTATTGGCATGATCATTTTTTTTTTTTTTTGAGTAGTTATATTTTTATATATTTTTTGTAATGGTAATATTTTTGTAATGATTTTTTATGAAGACTTTTTATTTCATTTTTTTGTATGCAAAATATATAAAAGGGTCTCAATTGAAAAGTTCAATTCGCACCCTCACCAACACTGCTTACGTATAGTGTTTTTCCTCCAATTGATGGATCCACTTATTGTTGGACTGTTGCCACTTACTTACATGCCTTGGTTAAGTGTTCATTTAGAGATATATGCAAAATATATAAAAGGCCGCCAAGTCTCAGCATGTAAGGTGGAAACATCCCATGGGGTGATGCTATATATCCAGAGTCCAAAATCAAAATCTTTAACCAACCCCCATGTGGATTGGGGTTAGGGTTGTCCGAATGGTGAGTTTCGATAATGCTTTGTGTGACATTTCAGTTAAGTGGCAGTGCCAGCTGTGTGGTCGGCGTCCAGGAGATAGTGTCTCAATGGACGTCCGAATGAATAGTCAACTGTTCCATATCGCTTGATGGATGTAAGTTCGGTGATATTTATAATAGATCATGAATCTACTTTGTACAAAGCTTTTTAAAACCGTAATAGCGCCAAAACTAAATAGAACTTCACAGTTAAGCGTGCTCGTCCTATAGCAATCCAGGGATTAGTGATCTACTGAAAAATCTATAGGGTTTGGGCGACAAAAGTGGACAATATTGTACAAGGCGGGAGCAGGTCGTTACACTTTGACGGATAACGGATTGTAATTTGCTTAGATTTTAATGAGTTAATTGACTAATTAAAAATTTAATCTTATTATTTATACCTAACTCAACTCATTTATAACGGGTGTAAGTGTAACCAAATTACATGTTCTAAAATATGATTATATGAATTAAGATGGTGTAGCATTGATAATTTTTTATGGAACAACATTAGTAGGTTTTGGGGTGGCCTTAATTAATTTTAGTGTGTGATTAGTAAATTTTGGTTGGCATCAAAACATTTAGTGTAGCGATAGTAAATAAAGTGCGGTGGTAGTGAATATAATTCGACAGTAATAGTTTAAGATATTAATAAGTAACTTATTAGGTAACATATATTAACCTATTCGACTCATCTATCTCACACATTTAAAAATTGTTTGAATTGAGTCAAATTGAGTTAAACCCCATAACGATCTATCTAATAAGTTGGTTGAAATTGAATGAATTTAAAATGGGTGAATTTCAGTAGATTCGTACACAATTTACAAATTACACCTCTGTAATCTGTAGTATAACTTTTTAAAACAACTAAAAAATACAAAAGAAAAATTTCTCGGTTGAAAAATGAAAAATCGTTGTAAGAAGTTTGAAATCACTCTCTCCACACTACTTTGCAATACCCACTCATACATACTACTAACCACTCACAGTTCACGATGTCTTTCATCTTTTTCACAATATTCAAACATCGTTAATTTGAACCTCGAAAATTACACACCCAGGGTCACTAAAAATTTGTCCGGTCACTAAAAATTTACACACCTCTAATGACTAGACGCAACGAATAACACATACTTCAAACTCAACTGATACCTTAGTTGTCAAAAAAAAAAAAAAAATTGAAATCTATCCCAAAACATTTACACGATTATGATTTGACTTGTTTATTGTTTTTGTTCTCATTTCATAGGTGGGTCTTTTATGGATCTAGAAATAATTTTTAGGGGAGATTGATTCAGTAAATAGAAATAATTTTTAGGCAGAGACATTTTCTCTTTAACCAAAACAAAAAAAAAAGAATTGAGGCTCTAAACAATCTAAAACCAAGGCTAAAATTTAAAGAAAATGAGAATACAAACAGTTAGGGCAAAACCAGATGCATGTTCATTGATGCAATGCCCGCAACAAAACCATTAAACAAAAATTGGTGTTACAGGCATAATGTCTATCACGCTTCAATATCAATATGCAGGAAATTGCTCAGTGTTCATTTATCTTGTGTATAGTATGTAGGTCCAAAACCTCCAATTCTGAACCTCACAGGAGATATGGCAAGAAAGTCTGCTACCCCGTCCAAAAATAGGGGAAAGAATGGTACTGAATGATGAAAGTCAAGCATTCTAATCCTCGAGCTCGATAATCTTGACGACAGCTGAATCCCCAACTTTCTGGCAAACAACAACCCGGTCATGTGACTTTATCACCCCTGAGGCCTTTCCATGATCGAGCGCAACCTTCAGAACTGAATCATTGGTCGAGTTTGTAGACTCAGCCTACAAAGTCAAGTGGGTAGCCACATAATACTCGAAATCCAGTCAATGAATATAACGACAGGAACATACTAGCATTTCCAAACATTGGTTATTTTGAGGATTTTTTCCCCTAAACCATTTCCGGAAGCAATCCATGAAACACGTTTTGTGTTCTTAGAAAAAGAAAACAGAAAATCAAAAACCAATTTCAAAATTACCAGTTCTTAAAAAGGTGCATGACTACCAAATCTCAAACAGTTGTAACCCTCAGAAAATGATTCAGTGTTGTACCCTAGAATGAGGAGTTGCAAAGAAATACTATTCTCTTCATATGCATCATCCAACATCAACATAAACCAAATGAGAACTTACAGGATGTCGAGGATCAGCAAGCATGGGGAAAAGACCTCTGACTATTAACGACTGCCTCGCCTAACCATTCCCAGAAATGGGGACATAACAAAGATTCATAAGCTTGAACAGTAACTCGTTGGCAGAAAGGAAGAAGATGTACAAAGAAAAATAAAAACAAAAACAAAAAGAATAAGGAGATCCTACAATTGAATCCGAGCCGAATACCTCAAATGCACCACTAAAGCTCCACTTCAGTTGATTTGTTTTGAGCCGAGGAATGACAACAGATAGAACAGGCATTGTGGGCCTATACTTAGCAATTAATCTGCATGTAATACAATCTATTTTGAGTCTAGGCGACAAGTTGCACATGTGGATTAACAATGCAAACTAAAATTTGAAACCAACTAAATGCATCCATTGGAGATTACCTTGCAGCCCTTCCGGATGAGGTGAAGCAAATAATAACAGATGCCTTCACCTTAATGGCAGCTCGTACCTATACAAGGACAGAATATTAGCCGACAGTACTCTGATTTTGCACTTATAAGCAAACAAAATTCAGAAGCAAAAAATGAATGCCAAAATCATAGGGTAGCCAAAATCAAAAAGTAAAGCAGAAACATCTATAATAAAGTACCGCAGAGGAAGCAATTGACTCCAAGTGGCTCATTGGTTCTCCAACATATTTTACAGTCTTCTTAAAATACAGATCTTGGTTGAAAACCTTCTCTGCCTGCATGGAAATTTGAGCTCAAGTAAGCTGCAATACTATTATGTGGAACAAATTAAATATTGATACAAAAACTGCATTTGAACCAAACATCATGATAAGCAAGAAATGTGGAATTCATTCAAAACAAATAAGAAACAATCATATGCCCTCATATAAAACAAGCACTACTACAAAATATTTACCTCCCACGGCCACGAAATGTTATTAAGTGTTATATTTATGGGGAAAAAAAAGAGGGGGGTGGGGGGCCACGAAATGTAGTTAAACAAAGTAGGGATTTTTTTCCCTTGAGAGTTGAGCCCATTCAAATAATGATAAATCACATCATATACAAAGGCTACACGAGTTAAGCTGGTCATGGAGTACATAACAATTCCAAATGCCGAAAAGAAAGAAAAACAAAGTAAAAGAACTCTGAGTTCCCCATTGTTCCCAATACAAATCAAATAGTCTCATTAATAAAGTCTCCAAAAAAACAATTAAGAAAACAATGCCAACTAATCAAAATGGTCAGCCAGACAAAAAGGTACCGACCACCTCAGCAAACTACGATCTCATTTCAAGGCGAAAGCAAGTCAGGTTTGCAATAGAAATTAAACACAGCATAACTACCTAAGACAGAAAGGCAAGAGATTTCCGTAGTCAGAAATCTCCCAGCACACGAATTAGGAGGCAAAATGAGTTTTGAACTTCTAATTGAGGTTGCAATATCACCTTGCAGTTAAAAGAAGTTTCTCAAGCAAAATGATTAATTCAGAAATACAGGGATAGATTTACCTCGGCACAAATTTTACCAACAATAGAAATTGTCTCAATAGGGTACAATCCACGCAAAGTCTCAGCACCAAGAAGAATTGCATCCGTTCCTACGTTTATTGAGATTCAGATAAGAGAGAAAATTAAGGTTCCGGAATTTGCAAGTCGAAAATTTATCAAAAAACACAAACAAAGACCTCTCGAACTTCCAGAAAAAGAAACATAATTTTTAAAAATCATCCCAAACAAAATTTGATAACTACAATCCAGGTCAGCTTATCATATGCATCATCACAGAATACAACATGCACACCCAATGATGCAAAGAAGGATCTCCATGAACAGCTAAAATGGCACTAACACCATTGTTCACAGCTCACCATCCAGTACAGCATTTGCAACATCAGTTGCTTCTGCACGAGTTGGTCTAAGATTGCCAGTCATACTATCTACAACACGAGTCACAACTGCAGGTTTTCCAGCCATGTTACACTTGTAAACAGCAGCCTTCTGAAACAAGAACACCTGCAAATTGCGTAAGGTATGGATTGCATGGTGAGCAGCAAGTTTTACGTAACATTCCGTCCACTTTATCCATAAAGAAAAGCAAGTACAAACAAAGGCCAGCAATTAAACAACCAAGACACGGACTATCTCAACAGAGAATACGAATAGATCAATAGGCATACATGATACAACTCATTGTGCTCATAATAGGACGATAAGAAAGAATGAAATCAATGCACACTCGAGTCTAGCACTATATCAATATAAAATGGGAGGAGCGGTAATAGAAATGTAGCAATAAGCTTTCCCAAAGGTACTGCAACAATATTAAACCGTCCTAATGCCTCCAATAAAGGTGGGCAAGAAGGGTCTTACAGATTGGCCAGAATCAGTAACGACTAACAAGGCAAGGCAATTGGAGGTCAGGAATATTGAAGCGAGACCCCTTGCATCTCTGTTTCTTCCTCGGTCCAATAATAATCGAGTTTGACTAAATCAAAGCCATTTCTTACAATAATTCCATTTCAAAAATACGTTCCCCAAAATTGTTCACAAGGCCAGTGAGGGAGATTGTATGCAGGCCAAGATAAACTGCGCCTAAAGGACACGAGAATGGAAGAATTGATCCCTATCAAACTTTATCATCTTTGATTTATTTTTGTTTTTTAGGAACCTATTATTTATTTCTATTTTGGAAACACTGTGGCTTATTATCTTCATTAGGTACCTCTTCCTTTTCTTTTGTGGGTTTAATCAAGCCAGTCATCTGGCATTGAAGTGGTATCTCAGCTATATCTCGATCCGTCGCTTGCTGCCATTCATCTTCTTAACCTTCAGATCAGATCTGAAACTATCAGTTCAATCTTCAGATCTAAAGCAATCACTGAAATTTTCTTTACTATGGTCAACCCACAGAATACTATTGTTTCCTATTTCCATACCAGATAATAAATGTATTAAAAAGGACATGGTATTCAAACAGGTTCTCACTTCAGAATTTTTATATTACAGAAAGCAAAAAAACTGCAGTCAGCATAATTCTTCTACTTCCTACACGGCCACATAAACACAAGATGCCAACCTTACCGCAGTATTAAACAGAGTCAAATGTGTTAGATAATGACATGACCAAAAGCTAAAGCTGTAGAAAGTGACCCAAAACAAACAACAAATTCTCATGCCCTTTACAAGCAAAACACCTCTGAACGTCAAAGGCCAAAGAACATAGAACATAGTGCAACCAGCTAAGCAGAATAGGAAAACAAACTCCTACAGAAACTCAGAGAGCTCTTGATATCAAAACTCAATTGTCATGCCATATACCATATGTACTAAGAAAACATAAAACTGTTGATAATTGAGAGAAAAACATTTATATCAAGCTCACGCAACATCCGGATGCATGTGTTTGACAGAAGCCATAAATGTACAGTTTTATGCCGGAAGAATCTTGTGCATGCATAATTGGGCCACTCATACCATCTTACATATCCATTCAACTTGTTCAGCAGAAAGTAACCAAAAAATCAATAAAATGAACTAACCTTCTCGGGTGGCAGATCAATGCCAAGATTTCCACGAGAAAGGATAATACCATCCGCTTCTTGTAGAATTTCATCAAAGTGGGTCAAACCCTGAAAAGTACAAACCATGTGCATTAGTTCAAACTCTCAAACAATTGCCAGTGATTCTCTGCCGACTAGCAACTGGTTTGGAAAGCCAAATTCATTCCAGTTTTACCTCCACATTCTCAATCTTTGCAAAAATATGGGTCTGGCTGAGATCACCAAGCTTGGATAGGAAGTCACGCGCCTAAAATACAGCATAGAGAGGTGTTGTATGAGAATCAGTGAAACAACCAGAATGCTAGGAAAACTAAAGAAACCAGACCCAAAATAAAGGCAGTAAAAACTGAAGCATCCTTACTTCCCGGACATCTTCTGCATGACGAGTATATGATAGTGAGAGGAAGTCAATCTTGTTTTTTACACCCCACGTACTAATGACCTGAATTGAAAAGTAAACTTTCACAAATAGAGCCAGGTAGTAGAAACATGTCAATAAGTGCTAGTAGGGAGGAACACAACCTCGGAAAATCTCTTACGCATATTTTAACCATGCAAATTCCTGATAACAAGACACTTTGATGACCAAATATTAGGATCTAAAGTGCACGAGTCATATAAAGCGTAGGAATGCGCAGTCAATGAAGAGTAAATTTACCCCGTTTTCATTCAAGTTCTTACATAATTAAGTGGAATGAGGGGTCTGCATAATATTAATGACAAACAGATAGCAATATTATGCAATCATTCTGCATAAGATGGAAAATCATTTGCAATGATATTGTTATGACAGAATGCAAAAACGAGAATAGAGAACAGATTACCCACAGTACCACTACCAAACAAACTATTTACGCAGTTCAGTGTAAATCCTATACCAACAAGCAAAAATCATGAGAGCAATCTCATTATGAAATAGCAGACTACAATGAGCTGGCTGTACCCGTAACTGTTGCATGAACTCTCGAATTCCCAAATACGACTTATACATAGCAAAACCAACATGACATATTGGAACAAAGTACACATTGATCGATAAGGGTCTCATTGAATTGAACTCAAACTCACAAGAATGTTATCAGATGACAATTTTCCCCCTGTATGTTTCAGCCTTTAACTTTATCAGGAGAATACATAGACGTTAGACTTTCTAGTGTTTAAAAGGACTCACCTCCTTATCTTTATCAGTGAGGGTAGGCAAATCAATATGAATTTGAGAGACATGGAGGGTGAACAATGAGCCAGCCAATGTTGCAGTATTCTTTATCACACACACCACGTCTTCTCCTTTCACTTCATCTACCTGGTCAACCAATTTAATTGTCAGTCATGCATCATGTCCCTGTCTGCTTGTTCGCAGACAGAGACTACAACTGTGCTCACTTGAACCACTTCATGTTCCTACAATTATGCAAAGTAATCGACTTAATTTAAGGTGCTGTTTCTATAGGGGCAAAATATTTTCCTTAAAATGTTTCACATTTTCCTTTGTTTGGTTGGACAACATATTTCTTTAAGTAGAACGCTTTACATCGCATGGCCAAAATCAACTTCCTTTGAGTCACCCATCAGTCATTTTTTATATTTTCATACAGCAGGGTTCTTCACCCCTGCAGAGGTTAGTAAGACGTTTTATATCGTCTGCCCAAAATTGACTTCCTGTTATATTACTCATTAGTCATTTTCTGTATTTTCATACCTCAGACTTCCTGACCCCTGGAGAGGTCATTGCGCTATAACTCACTATCAATAACTTGCGCCATGTGTGCGTGCATGTGCCTACGACCACACGTGCGTGTTTTTTTTTGGTTTTGTGGGGGGGGGGGGGGGGGGGGGGGGGGNNGAGAGAGGTGTGTGTGAGAGAGTGAGGAGCAGTAACGCACACGCACACACACAGAAAAAGAGAGCAGGGAGGAAGAAAACACAGCCATCATACAGGCTACAGCTACAACTTCATCAACTAAATATATCTAGGGTGTCTTTTACTGTCTCAATATAGTTGATGAGGCTGGACAGTGATAACTGACTACCTTCCAGCTCCTCTCTTCTCTCATCTTATCCCATTTCTCTTCCTTTAGTTTGTTCTGGAAAGTATTTTTGCCAACCAAACACTGGAATTTAAGTTACATGAAAATTGCTTGAGCAAAATCATTGTACAGGAAAAATATTTTTCGTTGTAAATTATTTTACGTCCAAACAAACAGAGGTTAAAAGATACTGCAAAGAATCTAACCTACACCCTTACTCCCCATCCACCTACCATGCACTCAATCAGGACACTCACGTGGACAGAGAAACAACAAGGAAAACCTCTTGAAACAAGTCTAGTCATCAGAGCAGAGCAGTATGTCTCCTACCTCAAGCCAAACAGATGTAGTTTCACTTCCTGTAAAGAGATATTGACCAATAAAGATCGTGTCTCCCTTCTTCACAGCCTGCAAAAAAACACATCAAAAGACAGCTAAGTGCGGAAATTGTACTGAGAGGTTCAAAACAATTGGACAATATAGTTGGTTTGTCAATATGTGATTATGGAACAAAATATGCTTCCAACTAATTTGACATAACATTAAGGAAAGAGCTCCATGCACAGTATCAAGTTCGTTGTAGCTCAAACAACTAATAACCCCTGTGCCATATATTATACCCTCGAGAGTCTAGACCAAAACACCAATGCCACATAAGAGACAATATAGTTATTCTGCATTAACAATCTATAACCTGAATAGGTCCTTAACTTCCACAAAAAGCGAACGAAAGAATCTCAAGAGCTCGCTTACACTAAGTATACCGTCTGTGGAAACTTTGCTTTCTGGTTGGGAAGTGTCTCCATCCATTACACTTTTTATTACTCTTTTCCTTTACTTTGTCTAACATTCCTAGTACCAATTAATTCATTTCAGCGAGACCGACTACGATGTCATGATACGCCCATTCCTATGGCCATTTCTTTAATACTATTGGCTTTGGGAAGTCTCTTTGTAGGATACTTGGACAAAGTGCGACCTGTTAGCCCATATAAGTAAGTACTGTGATGAAGCGGTTGTTGCTCACCCGACACGATCGTACGAGGTCACAATTCACCCAAGACGATCATCCGGGGTGAACAAGAGTTGGGGATCAGATGCGGGTGAAATTTCTGCCAATGGCTGAGATGTTCAGTCGACTCCCTCCCTCTTCGTGGGGGTCCAGACCCCTACGAGTGAGCAGAAAAGGGAGGAGGAAAGAGACCCTGGTGAACCGTCATCATTAGTGAACAAGAGGATGGAAATTTAAAGAAGTATTAACTTATAATACATTTCTAAAGCTTAAGGTATGCACACCTCAAGTAATTGAACAAGGCAAGCGCATGCTAGTTTTAGCGGAAAATTAATATCATCAGTAGTGCAAATTTCAACACTATGAACCTTTTTTAATGCTTTGGGAACCCAGCGGCATGCTTTTCTTCATTTCTTCCTTTTTCAACTAATTTATTAAGGCTCAACATACGTAAAAGTAATTACTACATGGGAGTAATGATGGGGAGAGGCAACTTTGATACCTTTGACAGTCCAGAGAAGTTGATAGGCAACACTTCAGACGAGGCTTCATGACCTTGGTCAGCTGTTAGAACAACTATACCATCCTCCTCGAGTGAAATAGATTTCTCAGTGTTGGTGACCACCTGCAACTCAGCACCCACTGTATCTAGCATAACCTGAAAATTTTCCAAGAACCCTCAGTTTAATTTTGTACACGACTGTTAATTAGGTTACTAGGAAAATGTAGGAAAAGAGAAGGAAATTCACCAGGTTCAATATGAAAATATTGGTCATCTAGAACAACCAAAATGAAGCTAAAGCCAAGAAATATTGGGTTAACTAGCATGAGTTGGTATTGCCTTAAGAATGAAACTGCCTTGTACCACATAGCCAAATTCGCAATTTTTTAGGCGTCACAAAGGAATCCACTTTCTTTTTCTTTTCTCCCCCAAATTTCAGCAACCAAATGGGGGTCTACACAAAACTGATAACCTAAAAATTGACAACAATTACACTCCAAAAAAAGATTCACCAGACCACTATACAAGTAAGAACAATCATAAAAGTTACGTGAGCACGTGTGTTTGTGTATATATATAGAGAGAGAGAGATATATGAATCCATACAGCACAAAGCTTCTTTGTTGTCTTCACAGCAGCCCTCAAATTTTCCAAAGTCACCTGGTGATACTCAGGGTCCCCCCATGAAGAGTCGAATCGAGCCACTGCCAAAGCAAGCATTAAAAAACATCACTAAAATCATCCCAAACTTCATAACAAATCCAAACCCTAACCCTATCACAACACAACAACCTCTTTAAAGCCAGGTATAATTGACAATTTTAATCAACTGCCATTGTGCATTTATACATATCAATTCAAAAAGTTACTCTAAGCACAGATATAGAAACAGATGTGATATTGATACTCAAAAGGAGAAAATTTGTAGAAACATAGGAAAAGGGCACAGCCAAGATACTCTTGCGAAAATTTATTTTTTATAATTCTAGAATGATATTGCACACAAGTTCAAGAGTCGCGAGAAACCATTTTAAGAATAGCTACCAATTTAGGAGACAATAGCCAATGCATTAAGTATGAACATAACATTCGATAGGTTCATGACCTAACAAGGGTTCCTCCTCAACAACTTCTCAATATTGCTTTCATCTCTCTATCTTTTTCTTCTACAAGAATTGACGAAAGTATTAGAAAAAGGGAGAAAGCTATGCTACACAGTGTGTACCATAATAATGTTACATATTTTTTTTAGTTATGTCACGTAT
The DNA here is from genome assembly GCA_014822125.1 of Arbutus unedo. Classification (NCBI taxonomy): domain Eukaryota; kingdom Viridiplantae; phylum Streptophyta; class Magnoliopsida; order Ericales; family Ericaceae; genus Arbutus; species Arbutus unedo. Next base: position 17,418 of record JABCMJ010038360.1, on the reverse strand, counting down.
TGTTTTAGTATAGTTGCAAATAGATGTGTATCGTAGAAAAGTAAAGTCATGCATATTTGTAGTTAGTTTACGAGTTTTGTGGTTAGCTATGAATTTTATAGTTCATATGTCATACATTTTTTATGGTTCAATTTGTTACGTACTTTTTATTTCATTTGCTTCGATATTTTATGGGGTTCATTACATATAATTTTGGCCAGTTATAAATGAATGTGTAGAGTATGCACTGAAATATAACGAATTATTTTGGCTCGCTACGAAAAATAACTGAGGTTAGTTAAGAATCGTTCTGGATACGTTACACAAATATTGTTCAGAGTTGTACTTTAAACTTGTATTAGAAAGGTATCTACTATTATCTATCATACATTTATTAAATTCTGATGTTGTGATTTTGTGTAAGAACTGTCACAGTTTAATTCCGAAAAGTATCCTATTCTACTCAAAATTAGAGAAAATTAATTAAAAGTACGGATATAAATACGGATAATTTCTAGAAGCCTCTGTGCTTCATAAACAAATACTGAAAATTTAAGAGAGTAAGCATATAATACCAGACATTCCAGCTTCGAGACAACCAGAGATGACCTCCACAGATCGAGACCTGGGGCCTAAAGTCCCCACGATCTTTGTCATTGCAGGAAAGAAACTCTGCTCAATCCACCATCACATAAAGTGCGAAATTACATTCACAGTCATATACTATGATGAACATATAATATACGAACATATGTATCTCTGCAGATCCAGTTTAAAATGAGAAAATGGGGCTTACGGATTTTGATGGCTCAAGGATGGAAGCCATCCGGATTGGCTCTTCGAGAAGTAAGTGATTCGAATGCATTTTTTCCGTATAATCGATGGACGACGACTCTGAATTCTGAAACTGCGAAAAGAACAAGAGAACAGAGATATGGAGGGAGAGAGAGAGAGAGAGAGACTGCGCGCGCTACTTTAGAGCGAGAGAGAGCGACCGTGTGCGATATTTTTTAGAGAGAGAGAGAGAGAGTCAAACAAAAGGGCCAGGTACACAACGAAGTTTTGACCGAAAGAGTATGCTTGTTTTTCATTCCTACTTTTTCGCGAAAGAAAAGAAAATTCTCGCCTTTTCACCTCGCGGTGGTTTTCTGATTTTTCCATTTTTTTTTTCTTTTCCGTCAATTACAGTGTCGTCCTACATTTCATAACAGACCAAAAAAATTTGTTTTCCCTAAGTTTAGGTTTTTCCTTCTTTATTTGATTTTGTTCAACAAAAAAATTAAAGAAAAACATGAATCAAACTTTAAGAAAGTTAAAAACAAAAATAAATATAAAATAAACTATTTACTTATATAATTGTCTTTTAAGAATTATCACAATTTTACTTGATCTCTCACCAATATAAATTAATAAAAAATTCATATAAAATTAAAACATGACATGATTAGAAACAAAATACTAACAGTTTCCTGTGTTGGATCATTGTTTTTTATTTAGGTTGTAGCAAATGCAATTAGGAAAGATTGAAAAAACAACGCCACATGCGAGTTTTTCTCTCCCCCTCTTCATATTTTTTGTTACCAATTTATGTACACGTTTTCTCGTAAGAAAAACAAGAACCCGACTACGAGTTTGAAGTTACTCTACACTTTTTTGCAATACCCATTTAACACCCAATACTAATCCAAATTTCTTTTTCGCAGTGCCCATCCACATAGGTAACCCGTATACATTTTAAAATTTCTCAATCTAAATATAATAGATTATGATTAATTTGTTTATTATTTATATTCTCATTTTATTGGTGGATCTTTTATGGATCTAAAAGAGTAGTGCGTGTATCTTTACATTTTGCAGGGGACAATATGAAATATGACTGATTCAGTTTGTAAAAATGTATCTCATCTTAAAGTACCTTTAGGCATACACATTCTCTGGATAGCAAATAAACTGGAGAGGACTACACAATCTTAGAGCCAAAGCCAAAATTTATTGAAAATGAGAGTACAAACAGTTGGGCTAAACCTGATGCATGTCCATTGATGCAATGCCCAAAACAAAACCATTGCAAATGCATTTGAAAATTGAACAAAACTTAATGTCAGAGGCATAATCTCCATCACTTCAATGTCAATATGCAGGAATTGTCCAGTGTTCATTTATCCTGTTATGGAATTATAGTATGTAGGTCCAAAACCTCAAAATTCTGAAGCTCACAGGAGATGCCAAGAAAGTCTGCTACTAGGTCCAAAAATAGGGGAAAGAGTGGACTCTAAATGACAAAACCCAAGCATTCTAATCCTCGAGCTCAATAATCTTGACGACAGATGAATCCCCAACTTTCTGGCAAACAACCACCCGGTCATGTGACTTTATCACTCCTGAGGCCTTTCCATGATCGAGCGCAACCTTCAGAACTGACTCATTAGTCGCGTTTGTAGACTCTGCCTACAAAGTCAAGTGGGTAGCCACATAATACTCGAAATCCATTCAATCAATTTTAAGACAGAAATATATTAGCATTTCCAGGATATTGGTTGTTTTGAGAAGTTTTTCCCCTAAACCATTTCCAGAAGCAATGCATGAAACAAGTTTTGTGTTCTTAGAAAAAGAAAAAGAAAACAGAAAACCAAAAACCAAAAACCAATTACCAGTTCTTCAAAAGGTTACATGACCACCAAATCCCAAATAGTTATAACCCCCAGAAAATGCTTGTGTTATACGCAAGAGTGAAGCGTTAAGGAGCAATTCTGTTCCCTTCATATGTACAGTAACATAAGCAAGAAAAATGTAAACCAAATAAGAACTTACAGGATGTCTAGGATCAGCAAGCATGGGGAAAAGGCCTCTGACTATTAGCGACTGCCTCGCCTAACCATTCCCATAAATGGGCACATAACAATGATTCATGAGCTTGAACAGTAAGTGGTTGGTAGAAAGGAAGAATATTACAAAGAAGAAAAAAAAGAACAAGGAGATCCTACAAATGAATCCAAGCGGAGTACCTCAAATGCACCACTAAAGCTCCACTTTAGCTGATTTGTTTTGAGCCGAGGAATGACAACAGAAAGAACCGGCATTGTGGGCCTATACTTAGCAATTAATCTGCACGTAATATAATCCAATTGAGTCTATGCGAAAAGTTGCATATATGGTTAAGAATGCAAACTAAAAATTGAAACCAACTAAATGCATTCATTAGAAAATACCTGGCAGCCCTCCCTGATGAGGTGAAGCAAATAATAACAGATGCCTTCACCTTAATGGCAGCCCGTACCTACACAAGGACAGAATATTAGCCCACAGTAATCTGATTTTGCACTTACAAGCAAACAAAATTCAAAAGAAACAAATGCAATGTCAAAATCCTAGGGTAGTACAGCAGGAAGATCTATAATAAAGTACCGCAGAGGAAGCAATTGATTCCAAGTGGCTCATTGGTTCTCCAACATATTTTACAGTCTTCTTGAAATACAGATCTTGGTTGAAAACCTTCTCGGCCTGCATCGCAATTAGAGCTCAAGTAAGCTGCCAATAACTATTATGGGGAACAAATTAAATATTGATACAAAAACTCCATTTGTACCAAACATGATGAGGTGCAAAAAAAATGTGGAATTGATTCAAAACAAATAGGAAACAATCATATGCCATTTTATAACAAGAATTACTGCAAACACCTCCCACGTCAGTTTTAAGTATTGTATTTATGACAAACAAATGGGCACGAAATGCAGTTCGACAAAGTAAGGATTTTATTCACATGAGAGTTGACCAATTATTTGAAGCTTTAACCCATTTAATAAAATGATAAATGACATCATATTCAAAGGCTACACGAGTTAAGCTAGTCATGGAGCAGATAACGAGTTAAGCTAGTCATGGAGTAGATAACATTTCCAAATGCCCAAAGCAAAGGAAAATTACATAAATGAACTCTTGAGTTCTCCATTGTTGCCAATACAGATCAAATAGTCTAATTACCAAAGGCTCCAAAAAACAAATTTAGCAAACAATGCCACCTAATGAGAATGGTCAGCTAGACAAAAACTAACCGACCACCTCAGCAAACTATGATCTCATTTCAAGGCAAAAACAAGTCAAGTTGGCAATAGAAAATAAACACAGCATAACTACCTAAGGACAGAAAGGCAGGAGCTTTGCATGGTCAGAAATCTCCCAGAAAACGCATCAAGAGACAAAATGAGTTTTGAACTTTTAATCAAGGTTGCAATAGCACCTTGCAGTTAAACGAAGTATCTCTAGCAAAATGGCTTATTCAGAAATGCAGGGATAGATTTACCTCGGCACAAATTTTACCAACAATAGAAATTGTCTCGATAGGGTACAATCCACGCAAAGTCTCAGCACCAAGAAGAATTGCATCCGTTCCTTCATAAAATGAGATTCAGATAAGAAAGAAAATTAAGGTTCCAGAATTTGCAAGTCAAAAACTTATCAGAAAAGACAAACAAAGACCTCAAACTTCAAAAAAAATTGTTACAAAAATCATCCCAAACAAAACTTAGATAACTACAATCCAAATATCAGTAATCTTATGACATGTATCATCACAGAATACGACATGCACAACCGATGATGTGAAGAAGGATCTCAATAAACAGCTAAAATGGCAGTAACGCCATTGTTCACAGCTCACCATCCAGTACAGCATTGGCAACATCAGTTGCTTCTGCACGAGTTGGTCTAAGATTGCCAGTCATACTATCTACAACACGAGTCACAACTGCAGGTTTTCCAGCCATGTTGCACTTGTAGACAGCAGCCTTTTGAAACAAGAACACCTGCAAATTGTGCAAGGTATGTATGCATGGTCAGCAGCAAGTTTTACATAACATTCCGTCCACTGTATCCATAATTAAAAGCAAGTACAAACAGCCCATCAATTAAACAACCAAGACAGACTATCTCAACAGAGAATACGAATAGGTCAATACGCATACAACTCATTGTGCTCGTAATAAGAAGATAAGAAAGAATGAAATCAATGCACACTTGAGTCTAGCACTCTATTTAATATTAAATGAAAGGAGTGGTAATAGAAATGTAACAATAAGCTTTGCCAAAGGTACCGCAACACTATTAAACTGCCCTAATGCCTCCCATAAAGCTGGGCAAGGGGCTTACAGCTCATCAGAATCAATAAGGAGACCAAGGAAATTGGAGCTCGAAAAATATTGAAGCTTGACCCAGCTTTCATTTCTGATTCTTCCAAGGTCAGATACACAAGTTTGACTAAATCAAAGCCATTTCTGACAATAATTCCATTTCAAACATTTGTTCCCCAAAATAATTCACAAGGCTAGGGATGGAAATTGTATGCAGCCCAAGATCAACTGCACCTAAATGACACGAGGATGGAAGAATTGACCCCTGTTTTATTTTAATTCGTCTTTGATTTATTTTATTTTTTTAGGACCCTATTCTTTATTTCTGTTTTGGAAACATTGCAGATAACCTATAAATACTAGGCTTATTATCTTCGTTAGGTACCTCTTCCTTTTCTTTTGTGGGTTTAATCAAGCCAGCCATCCCGCATCAAGTGGTATCACAGCTACATCTCGATCCGTCGCTTGCTGCCATTCATCTGCTTAACCTTCAGATCAGATCTGAGACTATCAGTTCAATCTTTAGCTCTGAAGCTGTCACCAAATCTTGTCCGTCGATCGCTCACCAATGTCCACCATCTTTGCCAGGGAGATATGACGAAACTGTTCAAGTAACTACAGCTCGTTGCTGGGGAAACGTACTACACGTTTCTTCAAAGACCTTGCCCCAATTTCCACCTCTCACTCTGTGGATATCAGGTGCGGAAGTGTACCTGGCCTGGCCTCCATTGTTTGCCAATAATACCCCACATGAAGTAGGTGTTAGTATAGTATGGCCCCTCCTTGGTGTTCCGGCTTGGTGAGCATTGTCGAGGGCTTTTGAAATTTCAAAGCCTGCCAAGCACTTCAGGGGTCGCCCTTCGATACCTCTTTGGAAGAGTTTTGAATAAGGGTTTTCTTTTATTTCACCTCTTCCTTTTCTTTTGTGGTTTAATCACGTCGGCCATCCAGCGTCTAACCAATGTCTTAGAGATACCACACTTTATGAATAAAAGAAAGAATTTGAATCAATTTTTCTTTAGCTTCCTCCATAAAACAGCCCCATAAAGGATTGCAGTAAAAGTAAGAACTCATGAACCAACAGAATATTATTGTTTCCTATTTCCGTACCAGATAGTAAATGTATAAAAAAAGAACATGGTATTCAAAAAATATCCACCGAGTTCTCACTTCAGAATTTTGATATAACAGAAAGCAAAAAACTGCAGTCAGCATAATTCTTCTACCCCCACCCACCCACAAAGGCGCACACAGCCACACACACACAACAAGCCAACCTTACCATGTTATTACACAGTCACATAGACAACAATATGCCCAAAGATCAAGTTGTAGAAAGTGACCCAAACAAAACAACAATTTCTAATGCCCTTCACAAGTGAAACACCTTTGAACGTCAAGGGCCAAAATACATTGAACATGGTGCAACTAGCTAAATGGAACAGGAAAAAACCTCCAACTGGAACTCAAAGAGCTCTCAATGTCAAAACTCAATTCCCACGCCATATAATCACATGTACTAAAAAAAACTAAAGTTGATAATTGAGAGAAAAACATTTATATCAAGCTCACACAACACGTGGATGCATGTGCTTTGACGGAAGACATAAATGTACAGTTTTATGCCGGACGAATCTTGTGCATTCATAATTTGGCCACTTATATCATCTTTCCATAGCCATTCAACTTGTTGTGTGGAAAGTAAGCAAAAAATTCAATAAACAAACTAACCTTCTCAGGTGGAAGATCAATGCCAAGATTTCCACGAGAAAGGATAATCCCATCTGCTTCTTGTAGAATTTCATCAAAGTGGGTCAAACCCTGAAAAGTACAAACGATATGTATAAGTTCAACCTCTGAAACAATTGCCAATGATTCACTGCGGCCTAGCAACTGGACAGGAAAGCAAAAGCTCATTTATGCTACATTCCTAACATTAGAATGAAATTCACCTCAACATTCTCAATCTTTGCAAAAATATGGGTCTGGCTGAGATCACCAAGCTTGGATAGGAAGTCACGCGCCTAAAATATAGCACAGAGAGGTATAGTATGAAACACTGAAACAACCAGAATGTTAGGAAAACTAAAGAAACCAAACCCAAAATAAAGCCAGTAAAAACTGAAGCATCCTTACTTCACGGACATCTTCGGCATGGCGAGTATATGACAATGAGAGGAAGTCAATCTTGTTTTTCACACCCCACGTACTAATGACCTGAATTGAACAGTAAACTTTCACCAAAACCACTAGGTAGTATCATCATGTCAATAAGTGATAATTGCGAGGACACAACTTGGAAAATCTCTTATGCAAATTTTGACCATGCAAATTCATGATAACAAGACACTTTGATGACCAAATATTAGGATCTAGAGTGCACGAGTCATATAAAGCATAGGAATTCTCTGTCAATGAAGAATAAATTTACCCTGTTTCTTTCAAATTCTTGCATGTTTTAAGAGGAATGAGTGGTCGGCTTCATATTAAATTTTTTTGCTCAGCGTCAGCTTCATATTAATGACAAACAGATAGCAATATTATACAATCATTCTGCAGAAGATGGAAAATCATTTGCAATGATTGTAATGACAGAATGCAAAAACCAGAATAGAAAACAGATTACCCACAGTACCACTACCAACACAAACTGTTTACGCAGTTCAACATAAAGCCTATACCCACAAGCAAAAATCATGAAAGCAATCTCAAATAGGAGACAACAATGAACCGACTGTACCCTTAACTGTCACACGAAGTCTCGAGTTCTCAAATACCACTTACATAGAGCAAAACCAACATGACAAACTGGAACAAAGTACACATTGATTGATAAGGGTCTCATTGAATTGAACTCAAACTCACAATGTGATCAGAGGACAATTTTTGCCCTGTATGTTTCAGCCTTTAATTCTATCAGGAGAATACATACACGTTTAGACTTTTTATTGTTTAAAAAGACTCACCTCCTTATCTTTATCAGTAAGGGTAGGCAAATCAATATGAATTTGAGAAACATGGAGGGTGAACAATGAGCCAGCCAATGTTGCAGTATTCTTTATCACACAAACCACGTCTTCTCCTTTCACTTCATCTACCTGCTCAACCAATTTATTCGTCAGTCATCCATCATGTCCCTAACTGCTTGTTCGCAGAGAAAGAAAACAACTATGCCAACTTGAACCACTTCATGTTCCTATACCTATGCAAAGAATAGATTTAATTTAAGGTGCTTTGTTTCATGAAAAAATATTTTCCTTAAAAATGTTTTACACATCATACTTTGTTTGGTTGAAGAAAATGTGTACAACATGTTTCTTTCAGTAAAATGCTTTACATCGTGTGGCCAAAAATTGACTTCCTTACAACATCAGTCATTTCTTATAGTTTCATACACCGGGCTTCTCAACCTCTGCAGAGGTTATTAAAATGTTTTACATAGTATGGCAAAATTGACTTCCTCTTATATCACCTGTAAGTCAGCTTTTGTATTTTCGTACCCCAGACTTCTCAACCCCGGGCGAGGTCATTTTGCTTCAACAGTATCAAAAACTCGCACCGTGTATGTGTTAGTATGCCTGTGCACACAAGCGTGTGGGTGGGTGGGTGGGTGGGTGGGGGTGTGTGTGTGTGAGAGAGAGAGAGAGGAGCAGTAACACATAAGCACACAGAGAGAGAAAAAGATAGCGGGAGGAAGAACCACAGCCATCCTACAGGCTACAGCTACAATCACATCAACTAAATATTGGGTGTTTTTGAGTGTCTTAGCTATAGTTGATGAGGCTGGGCAGTGATAACTGACTACCTTCCGGTTCCTCTCTAATCTTATCTTATCCCATTTCTCTTGCTTTAGTTTGTTCTAGAAAATAGTTTTGCCTACCAAACACTGGAAAATGATTTACCTGAAATTTTCTTGAGCAAACTCATTTAACAGGGAAAATATTTTCCGTCCAAACAAGCAAACCTTCGTTAAAATATACTGCAACGAATCTAACCTACACCCCTACTCCCCACCCACCTAACATGCACTAAATAAGGACATCATGTGGACAGAGAAACAACAGGGAAAACCTATTGAAACAAGTCCAGTCATCAGAGCAGGGCAGTATGCCTTCTACCTCAAGCCAAACAGAAGTAGTCTCACTTCCAGTGAAGAGATATTGACCAATAAAAATTGTGTCTCCCTTCTTCACAGCCTGCAAAAAACACATCGAAAGCCAGCTAAGCATAGAAACTCTACAAAGAGGATCATAAAAATTGTACAATATTGTTGGTTGGAACACAATCTGCTTCCAGCCAATATGACATCACAGATATATCAAGTACGCTGCTGCTGAGCAGCCTCATTCCACAACTAATAACCACATGCCATCGATATTATAACCCCCGAAAGTCCAGACAAAAACACCAACACCACATAACAGATAATATAGTTATTCTGCATTGACAACTATAACCAGAATTGGTCCCCAACATACAAAAAGCGGATGAAAGAATCTCAACTAATATGGAACCACCATACAGTATTATATCGGAGGATGGAGATTTAAAGACGTATTAACTTGTCGTATTACATTGTTAAAGCTTAAGGAATGCACACCTCAAATAAAATTTGTAAAAGCCAAAGGATTATAGTTTTAGCGGAAAATTGCTATCAGTATTACAAAATTTCAGCAGTATGAACCTTTTTTGATATTTTGGGAACCCAAAACATGCTTTTCTTGATTTATTTGTATTTTCAACTAATTTATTAAGGCTCAACTTACAGAAAAGTAATAGCTATTTGGGACTAGTGATGGGGAGAGGTAAGTTTGATACCTTTGACAATCCAGAAAAGTTGATAGGTAACACTTTAGAAGAGGCTTCATGACCTTGGTCTGGTGTTAGAACAACTATACCATCCTCCTCGAGTGAAATAGATTTCTCTGTGTTGGTGACCACCTGCAACTCAGCACCCACTGTATCTAGCATAACCTGAGAATTTTCCAAAAACCCTCAGTTTAATTTTGTCCACGGCTATCAAATTAGGTTACTAGGAAAATCTAGGAAATTCAAAAGAAATTCAAAAGGTTAAATATGAAATCACAGGTCATTTAAAACAACCAAACAAAGACTGAGGCCAAGAAATATTGGGTTGACGGCCATGAGTCTGTATTGACTTAAGAACCAAAATTGCCTCGTATCACATATCCAAATTCGCAATTTCTTAGGCATCACACAAAAATCCACTTTCATTTTTCTTTTCTCCGCCTCAGTTTTCTCTGCAACCAAATTGGGGTCTACACAAAACTGACCACCTAAAAATTGACGACAATTACCCGCCAATTCAACTACAACCACAATACAAGTAAGAACAATCGTAAAAGCTATAAGTATGAGTCCATACAGCACAAAGCTTCTTTGTTGTCTTCACAGCAGCCCTCAGATTTTCCAAAGTCGCCTGGTGATACTCAGGGTCCCCCCATGAAGAGTCGAATCGAGCCACTGCCAAAGCACGCATTCAAAAACATCACTAAATCATCCCAAACTTCATAACAAATCAAAACCCTTATCCTACCACAAAGCAACAAGCTCTATAACACCGCACATAAATGACAATTTTAATTGTGAGACCTCGATCCGTAATTGGGTAATTAGGGGCATAAACGGGAATAATTTAGCTAAATTGACGCTAATTTGAGGCTATGTTCGTTTGCTTGTTTTTTAAACGATTTTTGGGAAAAAAAAATTCTGAGATGTTGTTTGGTGTAAGTGTTTTAGAAAAAAATTTGGGAGTTAAATTTTTTTCGGCATTTTCGAAGTGTCTCTCTCTCTCTTTTCTTTTATAGAGAAATGAATGTTGTTTGGGAAAAAAGTAAAAATGTTTGGGAAAAAATTTTCCAAACAAGTTCAAAAAAATGTTTGGAAAAAAATTTCCCAAATAAGCAAACAAGCACAGCCTGAATTTTGATTGAGAAAATGGAAGAGAATCTGGCAATTATATAAGTATGTGTTTGAATCCCCGGAGTCGGATCAAACGATATGTGCATGTGGTGTGGTTTCAGGAGGGGTTGCAAGATTGGAAAGTGGGGCGAGAATCACCCCATAATTTTTCTTTTGAAACTCAACCAACTCATATACATACGTTGGATATTTTTGCATGAGGGAGTACACTGTAGTTGGACACCAAGGAGCTTTACCACCTCCAACTTTGGCTAATATTTCAGATAAAACCATGGTAAGCTCCTCTCCCCTTCCCATTTTGCTTCTATTTTCCGTGAGAGAAGAAGAGGAAGGAGGGGTTGATGAAGTAGGTGGAGAATTTGAAGAAGCATCTCAAGCAAACCCGGTTATACAATTGAAGGTATTGAATCTTCGTTTTTTTTTTTCCATGTGCTGATGTTTCCTTCTTAATTACTACCATGTTTTGGCTTAGTTTGGACCTTGGTGAGGAGAGTTTTGAGGGTTTTGGAAAAACTCCTGAGTTAAGGTTGAAGAAGGACCTCTAAACCAGTTGAAGAAGTAGCTCGTAGGGCATTCCATCCAGATGGATCATTTTTCCAGCAGGATGACCAACAGGATGGATTGGCTTAGTCTAGGCAGAGATCCACTCCATCCAGATTGATCATTTTTCCAACATGATGGATTAGCTTAGTCTAGGCAAAGATCCATTCCATCCAGATGGATCATTTTTCCAACAGGATGGGTTGGCCTAGTTTAGGCAGACATTTATTCCATCTGGATGAATTACTTTTGCAAACCGGATTACTTGTTTACCAAACCAGTAATGCACTTTCTCAACCTGTTGAACCTTGTGTTCCAACCTGATGAACCATTGTGTGGATTGAAAGTCTGATTAGGTTAATTGGACTTATAACTCAGGCCTTCCAACCATTACTCCAAACGTCGGGAACTGAGGGAGGATTAACATTATAAGTCCGGTTTGGATGCAACATTCATTCATGATAGGACATTATCATAACGTGGAAGGCAAAGCTCATCGTTGAATCACTTCACAAGATGAGAGGTGAGTCCAGATGTGCTTTTCTTACTTGTATGTTTTTAAAACGTGATTGAGCATGGAAATTATTAAATGTTATCGAAGACTTGTTTATATTGAAACCTTGCTGATGTACGATACATGATCGAATATCATGAATGCCATGTCATAATTTGCTGATTTTTGTTATATAGATGATCATGTAATGACATCACGAAACACGGTAATTCCCTGACCGCTAGGGGTGAGAAAAACGGTAATTTGAAATAAAAGAAGGTCCCACGGCCAAGTGGTATCGGATGAAATCATGCCAATACTGATTTATTAATTGAGAGTCCGACATTGGTTCTAGCATACACCGTCGATTGATTCTGAACATGATCCATGTTTGATCGTTGAATCTAATAATGAATAACCCACTGGTTACGAAAACTATGAAATGCTTATTAGGTCCTCGGCCACGGCCCATGGATCAATTTACGTACATTGTTATCATCTTGCTATTTATCTGCATATAAATGAAATTAGGACATGGCAAACATGTAAGGATTATATATCTAGATTCATACTAGCTTTATGATAATGAATGTTTCTATGCAACATGTCGGGTCATGAATTTGATCCAAACCAGCGTTAAGGAAGGACGGAGGCTGTTGCACCTTTTTGAGTTATAGTTGCATAAACGTATGTGTACATAAAACTAGCATTGTACATGGTTGGCCATTTTTTATGATGTAAATATAAGTCATGTCTTGTTTCCTAAATCTATTATTTCATTTATTTATTTCATGTTTCCGCTACTCTAATTAACCTTTATGGCCTAACATAGAAGATACATAGGCGTCTATAAACTCTTATTTATGTAAATTGTAGAGGCTTTTGTGAGTTAGACTCACTGGCCGGTCACTAATCCACCCCAATTTGGGATGGGTCATGACATTAATCAACGGCCATTGTTCATTTATACATATCAATTCAAAAAGCTACGAAGCATGGATATATGAACAGATATGATATTCATACTCAAATAGAGGAAAATTCTAAGAAAGTAGGAAACAACCACAGCCAGGATATTCTTGTGAATTGCACACAAGTTAATGAGTGATGTGAAACCATTTTAAGAATAGGTACCAATTTTAGAGACAACAGCCAATACATTAAGTATGAACAGAGACATTGGACAGGTTTATGACCTAATAAGGGTTCCCGCTCAACGACTTCTCAGTTTTGCTCTTATCTCACCAGAAAAAGGGAGAAAGCTATGCTACACAAAGTGTGTATCATAGTAATGTTACATATTTTTTTATTTTTGTTACGTATTGTTTTAGTACAGTTACGGGTAGATGTTTATTGTAGAAAAATGAAGGTATACATATTCATAGTTAGTGACGAGTTTTATGGGTACTTAATAATTCTATGGTTCATGTGTTTTACACTTTTTATGGTCACGTTCTTTGTATTTCATTTGTTACGATTTTATATGCCATTCGTGACCTTCTTCTGGCCAAATTATAAATGAGTGTGTACGGTACGCACTGAAATAGAACATATTATTTTGGCTAATTACGAAAATAATTGATTTAGTAACAAATCGTTCAGGTTAGGCTACACAAATATTATTCAGCGTTGTACTTTAAACTTCTCATTAGAAAAGTATCTTTTATCTACCATGCATGCAAATTTTAATGTTGTGATTTTGTGAGAGAACTGTCACAGTTCAATTCCAGAAAGAATCCTATACTAAGCAAAATTAGAGAAAATTAACTCCAAGTAGGGAGATAAATACGGATGATTTCTAGAAGTATCTGTGCTTGATAAACAAATACTACAAAATTCAAAAGAGTAAGCATATAATACCAGACATTCCAGCTTGGAGACAACCAGAGATGACCTCCACCGATCGAGACCTGGGGCCTAAAGTCCCCACGATCTTTGTCATTGCAGGGAAGAAACTCTGCTCAATCCACCATCACATAAGTGCGAAATTACATGCAGAGTCATATACTAATATGAACATATATTTATATATACGAACATATGTACATATATAGATCCATTGATAAATAGAGAAAATATTATTGGGATTGGGGGCTTACGGATTTTGATGGCTCGAGGATTGAAGCCATCCGGATTGGCTCTTCGAGAAGTAAGTGATTCGAATGCATTTTTCTGTATAATCAATGGACGACGACTCTGAATTCTGAAACTGCGAACAGAACAAGGAACAGAGATGTAGAGCGAGAGCGACTGTGTGCGCTATTTGAGAGAGAGAGAGGGAGAGGGAGAGAGAAGTGGCGAGAGAGAAGTAGCGTGAATCGACCGAAAAGGGGTTAGGTAGACGAGAAAGTAGACCAAAACAACGTGCTCATGTTCAAGCGAACCCGGTTTATATATTTGGTATGGTTTCTTTTCGCGAAAGAAAAGAAAATTCTCTGCTTTTCACCTCTAGGTGGTTTTCCTGATATTTTTATTTTTATTTTCTGTAAACTATTAACATAACAAGTTGTTCATCAAATATTACATCATACTTACGTGACATGTCATTTTAAGTATAAAATATAAAAGTGAATTTCATAAATTTTGATATATGTTCCAATTAATAAATATCACGTAGGCATGATATATAACTTAATGTACAACGTGATATATTAATAGTATTGTTTTTCCCTATACGCCGTCCTCCTAGATTTCACATTAGACTATAATATAAAGTCTTATAAAAAGAAACAAAAATACGAAAAATATTTAATTTTTACATGTGTTCATTTAGTAAAAACATTGTGAGATACTCATTTCTAACTTTTTCAGTATGATTAATTTTTTCCTTAGCACATTTCCTACAAAAATCATAAGATTTTATAAGAATCTTATTTTTACACTATTTCTTAATAAAATTAAAATATTTATTTTTATCTTTTCTATAAAAAAAATTATCAAATGAACACATAAACAAAAATACATTGCCTTTTATTTCACTTCACTAAATTTTTTTCTAGAATAATTTTTCTACATCAATTTGTTGAGAAATTAACATAGCATAGGTTAGTTCCAGCCTAACTTTAGTACCGCGATTTTTATTTTTTTATTTTTTATTTTTTATTTTAATTTTGTGTCTTATTTTTATTAATTTGTCTCTACAAATGAAATTCAAAGGCATATATGAACAAGCTATCAAAAAAGTTTTAAGAAAAATAATCCAACAAATCATTTTTATTTTTAGCGAATATTTTAATATTTTTGTCATAATTTTTATTTTTAAAATTTTTCCATCAAGATAAATTAATAATTCATCAAATTTTAGTGTTAAATTAATAAAATTTAAATTTAAAAATTTACACCAAATGAAGCTTAACTTATATCCGTTAACATTTTCCTATGAGTTGTTCTTCGTTCACTAATTCACGATTCAATTCAAGTGGTAAAGTGCTTGAAAGTTGAAAGAGAGTATTTTTTTAGATAGATCAAAATTCTCAGTTTTTGCTTTGGAAGCATTTTTTAGATATATCTTTCCTAAGATAATTTTTTTTATTTATATATTTGTACTACTTTGCTTTTCTTGTCAAACAAAAATACAAATTGACATAAGTCAAAAAAATAACTAATGACCAAAAGATTTAAATAAATTATTAGTTTTGTAGATATTTCAAACATATGCATAAATTATTTTCATTTATTCTTCTGTCATGTTTTTCGTACTTTTTGTAAATCATTTAATTTTTGACATTATATTTTTTTATGTTTTATTTCGAACCAAAAAAAATGTTTTATTGCTTTTTCTCCTCTTCGGAAAAAACTAAAGTAAACTTGTCAATTGAAAATTATCATGCTCACATTCTAAAGGAGGTAAGCCTAATTAATCTAATTACAATTTTCATAATAAATAGGCGAGCAAATTTACGTGTTGGCCTACTTGAGAAAGACGGTTTCAAAATCTTGTGTGAACTATGGTATTGAAGGATAAAGATTCAAACTCGAATAGTTTGGAACCAAACCTAGCCAGACAAGGATGAAGAATTCTAAACAAACTCGACTATTGATGAGAAGTTAACAATTTAGTAGAACCCTAACTATGGAGACAAGACACGATTTCAGGGAGTTCATGTAATAACCCAACATTTTTTTTTTAAGAAATAAAATCAGATTTTATTATTTTAATTAATTACTTAAATTGACGTTTATTTATCTATTTTTTTATTGGATTAGAGTGTGGGTGCACGTGCGTGTGTACGTGAAGAGTGAATGTACTAGATTATTACTAACCTTATGCATGTTGACTGTCCACTTTTCACCTTGTACGCATACTTAGAATTCCTAAATCCATTTTATTATTCACATTTTTATATACATATTTTTTTATTCATTTAACTATCTTGACTAGTATTTATGATTTTTTTTAAGATAATATGTTGATTCATTCACTTTTGTAATTCTTAATTTATGAACAAGTACGTTTTGGTTAATAACCTAAAATGACAAGATTTGAATCTAGCCATATAACTTAAGGAGTTGTTTTTATCCTTTGGGTTGTGAACTTCTTCATCCAATTCACCTTTCTAGATTTCACACTCATTTTTTGTAATTACCAATGTTCATTTCCCCTTCACATGAATTTCATGCTTAGAGAAAGAAAGAGAATGGGCGGCCATGGAATCTCCTTGGTTTCCTCCCTAAACATGTAGATTCACTCATGGAACCTTAGCATAAATAAGCCACATACATTTTTTTTCTAATAGTGTGCTTTGGTTTCCTACTCACCATTTAATATCTCTTATCCATTGAAATCCTATATAAACCAACTTACCCCTTGTTTCTTTTTTTTTTTCACACCAACAACAACCAGAGAGAAAGAGAGGGAGTGAAATTTAGAGAGAGAGAGACCACTATCGAGCCCGCACAACCACCTTTCGTCACCAACTTTTGCCGGAATCGCACCATTAAGGTAGAAACACATATCTTGCAACCCTAGTTTAGTGTAAATTTGTAGATATTATGTGTTTTTTTTTTTTGAGAAATCACATATTTTTTTATCGGGTCACGGCGTAAATGATTAAATGTTATCCAAATTACACAACACTTACACATGCATACACTTTTTAATATGTTATGATGTCTACGAATCCCCATGGGATCTCATGTGAGCAGGAATGCCAACTCGACTATATTCTGTTTAGTTATTTTATTGTTTAAATAATTTTAGCAATGTTATTGAGATTCTGAAAGTTATGTTGATGAAATTTATGATGTGATGAGGTCATGATGAAATTTTGGTTAGTTCATTTTATAGCCGTTATGCTGCCGATTTTATTTTTAGAACATAGTGTATTTGAATGT
>JABCMJ010038358.1:0-13368 GCA_014822125.1 Arbutus unedo | reverse complement strand
TCTTTCATTCATAAGATTACTTTAATTTCAACTCTCATTTAAATTGCTTCCGTTAATTGATACATTTTGTATAACTTTGATTTTACTGTTCATTTTAATAAATCATTCAAAGAAAATTTAGAAGTAAAGTAATTTATTGAACTAAGGAGGAGGCCCTGTTTAGGACTCCCTTACTAAGTATAGCCCAAAAAAAACTTTTAAAAATCAAAATAAAAAAAAGAAATTGATGTCATACTTACATAAAGATATGACGCGCGCTGAGCTAATACAGAAAGACATGACTCGCGCTGGTACGATCCGGTGGAAAACGGAAAAAGAAGAACAAAAAGTGAGACCGAAAAGGAATGAATGGATATGAGTCGGCTGTATATTTTACGTCTAGAAGGCACATACATACAGAATACTGCTGGACCCCACCTCACTCCCCAACAAATTCGGGAATCCTTTGGGAGCATAATATTATCCACCCAAGGTGGAAGTGGTTTTCGGAACATTAGTTTCTCAATAGCCCAATTTTCTTTAAATTAATATTAGACCAAAGATAATAGTCCTTGAATTGAGTTGCATCCAAGGGCCTAGATTAAAATTCCCAATCCCCTTTTAAAATTCCCAAATCCCTAATATCCCAATATTTCTACTGTTTTGGCTAATAATCTCATGTTCAATGATGGGATATAAAAGTTGGAAACTACGGCCATTTTCGTGTATAGAGAGAAAGAGAGCGAGCAAGCGAGAGAGAGAGAGAGAGAGTCTTCCAAATTCACATACAAAATACCAATGTGCCGGGATCCTCCTCTGGGAATGGATCCTTCTGCCGATCATAGCATCCTCTTCCCCCGCGGACTGAAACCCATCCTTCTCATGATGGTTGCACAGCTTATCACAGTTGCAAGCAACATATTCTACAAGCTGGCTATTATCCATTCCATGCCCACTTCCATTCTTGTTTCTTACCGTTTCATCTTTGGCACAATCTCTCTTGCTCCTCTCGTTTTTTACAATACCAGCAGGTGCTTATTTCCCTTTTCTTTCTGTATGTATATATGTATGTATATCGATACATGATACGTACGAGACTTTGACATTATATTAGGTTGCCCTATATACGCATGTATAGATTCAGTAAAATAAAGGCAGTTAATAATCTCCCGGCCCCCTTTCTTCTTTCTAAGGAAACAAACACTCAAAACTTTTGGATGTGATTTTATGTTAATCGCAGGACTAAACCAACATGGAAGCAAGTCTGTCTCACATCTCTGTATGGTTTACTTGGGTAAGTGTTTTCTTTCTTATTTTTAGTTGGTATCTTGCAAACTTGTGTGGGTATTTTTTCTTATTTCAGACTTCAAGCGGCATATGATTATCAGTAGTTTTGATGTCAATTTAGTCGGAATTAATTCATGATTTTTATTATGATGTGATTATCAGCTATTGCCCATTAATCTTTGTAACATCTTTCAAAGATTTATAAAATTTCATTTTGCCAATTAATAGAAAAGTAAAAATTAAAAAGTATATATACAATTCAAGGGTTTAGTTCCAAAGCCCATGAATTAATTTAAATGCTTTATCGGTTGAACTATCTCTCATATAAATTTTAGTCAAACAAATATGATAAAAAAATAGTAATTTTGATTAGCTATGTTTTCTATTAAGTAATTGTTTAAAATGTTAATTACACAGGGGTTCACTGTATTACAATTTGTGCCTCAAGAGCTTGACTTATGCTTCAGCAACATTCGTCTCAGCCATAATCAATATTACTCCAGTTATCACTTTTGTTCTTGGACTTGTTGTCAGGTGTAATACAAAACCGTAAACTTTTCGATCTTTTTCTAATCTCTTTTTCTAGATGTGTACTTCTTGCTTTTTGCAGCTAAACTTAAAGAAAAAGAAGAAAATCTATGGTGATCAAATGCGCGTTTACTTTAATTTATACTCTTATTTTGATTAAATTATTACAAACTAAATATGCCCAGGGACTTATTTTAGCAACATAAATATATACAATTGCAGGTTAGAGAGGTTGGAATATGGAAAATCTGCAGGAAAAATCAAAGTGGTAGGCTTCTTGTTGAGCATTAGTGGAGTTTTGCTACTTGCTTTCTGCAAACGTGTAGAGATCGACATTTCGCCAACAAAATTTAGCATTCTCCCTCAAGATTATCATAAAACAACACAACCCAACAATCAAATTCTCGGCTTAGCTCTCGCGATGATCGCCACGTTTAGTAGCGCGAGTTCTCTTATTATTCAGGTGACTTTTTAAGATACATATATATATGAAACAGTATGTATATGTTTTTCTGGGACATTTTTTTTTTATCGCTGATGATTTTGCAGGCGAAGTTCGAAGAGGATTGCCACAACAATATCTTCGTGATTCCATTTATGATGAATCTGACGGCGGCAATTCAGGCTGTGATTTATGCTGTATGTGTCGAGAGGGATTGGGATCAGTGGAAGCTTGGTTGGAATATTAGGTTTTGGGCTGCATCTTTCGTGGTAATATTTACTGACCATGCATTTTGTACTAAACATATATAAGTATATAACTGTGGTGACTGTGTGTGCAAGCACGCATGAGAGGGACGGAGAGAGAGAGAGAGAGAGAGGGTCAAGTTTTTCTCTCTTTCTTCATACAGATTGGTTTCCGAAAAAAGAATGATAAAGGTAAAATATAGGAGTATTTGATTTAGGGTGTGTTCGTTTTATATTTTGAGAAATTTTTTTTAAACAAGTTTTTGAAAAAAATTTCTAAAAATTTTTACTTTTTTCCCAAACAATTTTATCTCTCTATAAAAGAAGAGAGAGAAAGAGATACTTCGAAAATGTCGAAAAATTTAACTCTCAAATTTTTTCTAAAACACTTATACCAA
This sequence comes from Arbutus unedo, assembly GCA_014822125.1. NCBI lineage: Eukaryota > Viridiplantae > Streptophyta > Magnoliopsida > Ericales > Ericaceae > Arbutus > Arbutus unedo. Next base: position 10,489 of record JABCMJ010038358.1, on the reverse strand, counting down.
ACAACATCTCAGAATTTTTTTCTCTAAAAATTATTTAAGAAACACTCAACCGAACACACCCTTAGTAGTCGTGACTGAGCCCTAGCTGTGATATAATTTGATCACTACCACTATTAGTATAATTGTTTTTGTTGATAAAAAATTAGAAATTTAGTGCAAAATTACAAGTTTCAAAAACTATTTATTTCTGTCTGACTTTTTAACATCAGGAATCAATTTAAAATATGATTAGACATATAAATTATTGTGCATATTTAGACACATATATATAGAAATCGTTAGATGTACTTTCATAATCATATGGGCCTATTTATATCCACGTATTCTGATGTATTGGTTTGTGTTTGCAGACTTTTTTGAAAACAGGATCATTTTCTTCTGTGAAATGTCAACTCATTACTTTTTCGGATTGTTTGATAGCTCGGCTAGCTAAATTGCCTAACGAACAAATCCACATCTTACTGACTTCAAAAAAAAACAAAAATAAGTGGACCCCGCATGTCGGGAATGATCTCTTTTATTTCAAAAATGATACAGACACATCACTTTTACACATCATTTTTGCACATCACTCAAAACTACGTCGTTTTGTGTTGAGAAAAAATCATATTTGTTTTTGACCCATATCGCTCAAAATATATTTGGGTCTTCTTCAACACAAAATGACATAGTTTTGAATGATGTATAAAAATGATGTGCAAAAGTGATGTGCACGTAGCACTATTGCTTTTATTTCTTACCTTGTTTTTCATTAGCGTGTGTGCAAAAAGGAAGTCCATATACACACGGTTAATAATTTTTATAGTTGTTACACATGATTTTTTTTCTCAAACAGTTTTTTATTAGTATTTTTAGGTTGCATTTTTTTAGCAATTTTAAGAAGCAGTTTTTTTGGAATATTTTTTCTATAAATATTCCTATGTTATTAGGATGGAAGAAAGTTTTTAATTAAAAAATGTTTTGGAAAATGAAAATGTGATAGAATTTAATTTTGAAATTCACACCAACCCATTTCTATTAGTATAGATATAGAATATGACGACTAGGAAGAGACAAATAAAAAATCTCACTTCGAATTTTGGACCTCAATATTTAGTTTTTTGTTTTTTACGGTTTAAATTTGTACCACTAATTGTTGAGATGAATCTTTTTGTACTCGGTTCCAATTAAGAAAGATGAAAGTCCTCTGACTACTAGTACTTGTTTTGTTGTTTTTAAAAGAATTAACTTATCTATTTATTTTCGTAGGGAGTGTTTGGTTCTGGGTTGACTACCACTATGACTACATGGTGCATATCAGAAATGGGTCCATTGTTTGCTTCCACTTTCAGTCCAATTGGGCTGATTCTCATGGCATTGGTTGGGTCCTTGGTTCTGGATGAGAAACTGTATGTAACAAGGTATGTATCACTTGAATTGTAATTGAAAGAACATATTTGTCTATATTTTTTCGATGCACGTACAGCCTTTTATTATTTCGTGAAGTTCACGTCTATGAATGAGAGTCTCCATTCATATACTTTATCTAATTAAAAATTATTTGCAAAGAAGGGAAGGCTAGGGTACTTTTGGATTAAAATTTGTTTACAATATTTGAAATGGGCTTATCTGCGTGCATTGCTAGTAATTTTTTCAATTAACATCCAATTTTGTTCCTTGTTCTTTTTATTTAATTATTTATTCATGTATTTTATTCTATGCAGTTTGGTTGGAATAGCATTCATAATAATGGCAACATTGCTGGTACTTTATGAAATACCCAAAGAAGTTGATGATAATACAAATACAAATAATCAGTTTGAGGACTCTCAATACCAAGACAATGAAGCTATTGTGGAACTCGGTATACTGGTCGACTCTGGACATCAAAACAATGAAATTAATAAGGTTATAGATTCCGATGTGGTAATCGACTCTAGACACCAACACATTGAAGTGATAGGTAGGTAGTTGACTCTGGTATGTTAGTCAACTATGGACACCAAGACAATAAAGTTGATAAGGTTGTGGACTTTGATATGTTAGTCATCAAAGTAGGTGGTTGACTGAGATCCCACTTAATATATATTCACACTCACACACATACACACATACATGTGTGAATATTGTTGTACGTTGCTTATGTTGGTATCTTGTCGTCCTTAGTTTCGCTTGTTGCATTTTACCTTTGTACTGTTTATTATCTATAAAATTTAGTTTGTCGATAAAAATAAATAAACATATGTGTTTGTGTGTGTGTGTGTTAAGTGGGAAAAGGGAAAGGAGTTATATATCGCCGCAAGAAAAATACGAGCCCAAGTGAAGGCAGTAGCAGACTTGCATCCAGGAAACCAAGCTAAAATAAGAAGAAGAGTAATGTGCGATATTATACTATTTTCTCCGTCCAAGCAAGTAGTCAAACTGAAAACCAAGCTAGAGATAAAATGATTACAAGATACAAGCAAAATGCGAAAGTAAAGAAATACAGAAGTTAAAAAACATAACGTAAAATAAAATAGAGTGTAAACAAATATCCACTCATACCACACCAAAAAAAACCAACACTAAGTGAGGGCAGTAGCAGACTTGCATCCACCCAACTTTCTAGGGTTGGATCCCAAATGAATGAATGGGATCCAACCCTACAAAGTGACGACAAGGAAATTGAGAACAAGGCGGGGGGACTAGGAGTTCCAGAAACAAACCACGAGAGCAATGACGTATTTTTCAACATGTTAGATTCAATTCTGACGACAACGGCTGCTATCCCTGGATCCAACTTTTTTGACCCTCATATAATATATGTTACTCCGTCCTGGACATGGCGTGTCATGAAGGGTTAAATTTGATTTACAACTTGGAACCACTAACAATCTGCTTTAAAATTCTTCTTAGTCAAAAACCACTGAATCGTAATTTATCCCACGTGAATACCTGGGCCGTTATTTTGACCAGCATATAGCCCCTACAATCCAGGCAAATGGAGGCCATAAGGTCCACGAAATCTACGGAACATTGAGTTGAATATATACTCCCATACTTTAATATAGGTTAGGTCACGCCTCACGCCACACCATTTTTTACTTCAAAAACAAGCTTATATGTCCCCTTTAATCTTTGTATTTCCTCTAAAGATTTATACGTTTTTACCCTTTTGTCGAGAAAATAAATAAATAAATAAAGAGATCCGCATTAGGTGTTTTAGAAGGGAACCCTACCCTACTGGTCCATGCTGCGTAAGAGAGGTAAAGTAAGAGGAAAAAAACGTACAGTGAATTCACAACATTCTGTGGTGTCCTTTCAAGCTAAAATGTCCAAAATCTTCTTATTAATGAAAATTTTTAGTGTTTCATTTTTAAACCAAACATCCATTGGTTTTGTAAGACGTGAACCATTGTAATGATTTAAATGCATAAACAAAAGGTTGCCTAATTATGGATACCGTTTATTTATCTCCACCAAATACTTAAAAAGTATTTTGTCCAAATATTATAGGTGAAAGTGTAACAATTAAATATGTCGGGGGAATAATGTAATTAACCTTAAATTAGAATAGGATGGTTTGTGGGTTTGACACCTAACGTGACTGCCAATAGAAAGAATGAAATGGTTGGAGTCCGTTATTTAAGAAGGGTCTAAGTAGTAGATGCGTATTAAAAGTTTTAAGGAAATTCCTGAGGGTGACCTATCAAGGTGAGTGAGGGGACGTGCTCCATCAAGGATCAACATCTTTCGACAGCATAGCAACTTCGCCAATGGCTTGAGTGAAACTCAGATTTTTACGGTATTGGTGACGGTGAGGGGACGCACTTTGTTAACCAGTATTTTCGAGGATGAGGTCCATAATGAAAAATCATGATGTCCATAAATCTGACTAGGATACCATACGCAAATGTTTCAAAATAATATTAAATAATTAACAACCTACAGTTATATCAAGATCTTGAATTCGGAGTCGGCCCTATGAATAATTCCATCGGGCAACCGCCTAGGCCCCCAGAGTTTGGCCCAAAATTAGGGGCCCGGTTAGTTAACATATACGTATGTAAGAAATGCTATATTAATTTGGACCTTTTACCAAAATAACGAAAGTCAAATATTAATATTAAGTTGTAAACTGAATTAGTCAAATAGAAAGAATGAAAATCATATATTATGTATGACAATCTTCTTGAAAGTCAGCCAAGTGACAAATATCGAAATGGCTTTCTAGAAACGTGACCCTAATACCAATGACTTATCGTGACCAGGTACAATTAATACGTCTGGACATTTTCTCACACTTTTTAATATACTTTCAGATATTTAATTTCTAAACACCTTTTATGTAATTCAGCAAATTTTTTTAATTGGTGTTGGCACTTTTTTGAGAAATCTTGCACAGCCATCTTAAATTCAATCCATTTGGCTTCGCTACTTATATTCATGCGGAACATGCTCGTTATATTCATGCGAAATTTGAACGACTTCGTAACTAATTTAACCAATCGTTATTTTTACAAAGAGCATTATGGGACCAGTAGGGAGTTGGTTGGTATATCACCAACTAATTGTTTGTAATTAATTCACTATGACTTTAAAATCAGTCGATATATTCCTTTCTTGCCTTTCAAAAAACAAATCTTATTTTTTAATAATTTAATCGGCTTGAAGAGATAGAAGACCAAGTGCACTTTTACAAGCAAAAAGAGGACCAATTTACTACGGAGGTAACGTTCGTCCGGACACTCGAGGGAGTTTTCGAGACCTCTGGAATTTTCATCCCTCGTCCGACCGAACGCTCAAGGGAGTTTATACAGTATCAAGAAAAAGTCCTTGCGTAGATAGATGTGACAATAGATTGAGATTCAGCAAAATCAGCTGGACAATATCCAAATAAAAAATAGCCGGTCAGCATTGCATGAGTAATTATTCAAATATGTAACTCATGGACAAGTAATTTAAGCCATCAAAAGAACTTATATTATTTCCGAAATAATTCTTTTCAGTGTCATCTTTCGTACAAATAGTCAAACAAAAGATCACTCTCGACACCAAAACAATGAAGTTGATAAAGTTGTTGAACTCAGTATATTAATTGACTCTGGACATCAAGACAATGAAACTAATATGGTTATGGATTCTGGTGTGTTAGTCGACTCCGAATACTAAGACAATGAAGTGATAAGGTTTGTGGACTCCAATAATGAAGCTGATAAGGTTGTAGTCTCTCCGGTATGTTAGTTGACTATGGACACCAAGACAATGATGTTAGTCATCAAAGTAGATGGTTGATTTAATTCCCATTTAATATATATACATGCTTATACATATGTATGTAGTTGTACCTTGCTAATGTTGGTATCTTGCCATCCTTAGTTTCTCTTGTTTCTTTTTACCTTTGTCCTCTTTATTATCAGCAAAATTTTGTCTGTCAATAAAAAAATACATATACATATATATATATATATATATATACATACATACATATATACATATATATCTACATATATATATATGTAGATATATATATGTATATATGTAGATATATATATGTATATATGTATGTATGTATATATGTATGTATGTATATATATATATGTATATATGTATGTATGTATATATATATATATATATATATATATGTATATATGTATGTATGTATGTATGTATGTATGTATCTCTGTGCATGTGTATGAAGTGGGAAAAGGGAAAGGAGTTATGTATTGCAGCTAGAAGAAGTTGAGAAATACAAAACGTACGAGTGAAACAAAAATAAGAAGAAATGTAATATTGTACGATATTATACTAGTTTATCCGCCGAAACAAGTAGCCAACTGAAAACCAAGCTAGAGAGAAAATGAGTACAAGATACAAGCAAAACGCAAAAGGAAGGAAATACAGAAGTAAAAAGACATACTAGAAAGCAGTGTGTAAACAAAATATCCACTCATACCAGACCAAAAAACCAGCCCTATGTTGAGGGCAGTAGCAGACTTTCTAGGGTTGGAACCCAAGTACGACATGGTAAGAATACCAACTGTCTGAGGCCTTTGCCCCTATTAAATTCGTGAATCCATTGATAAGGATGAAAAGAGGATCTTTAATTCTTGATCCATTAGTACCATTTTTTGTTTCCAAACAAATTGTGCAAGCGAGTCCAGTAAAAAGGCTCAATTAACACAATCATACACATTCTCAAAATCAACCTTAATTAGGACGCCCTCAAGTCTAGAATTTGTGAGACACCGACTGGAATTTGCATTAAATTAGTTAATTGATGGGCTTAATCAATTAACTAATTCATAGTTATAATCATCGATTTGGGGAATTATTCGTATGTATTAGAAGTATTTTCGGGGAGCCGAGGTGAGCACGGTATAAATAATTATACAGGGTCAAGTGCTAGGGTGGGACCCAATATATTCTGGAAGGTTGAAACGATACACGACACGTATTTATAGGTATATATGGGTATTTGTATGCATGCATATGTAAATGATGGAAAATATAATGCAACAGATTCGAAAGAGGCAATCGAGAATCTAGAAAATATATATCTATCTTTATTAAGAACAGAATTAACAATAAATACATAATTGAAACTACAATACAATATAATAATCGAAATACGAAAATATATATAATGTTACCGAACCGAGTCATGTGTTTAACATAGTTCCCTTAAGACTAAATTGTAGCTTCACCGTGGTGTTGGAAGATAGCTTTGGCATCGTCTCCCAGGATAAAACGGCTCCACGAACTAAGTAAGACCTAACCTTGTTCGCGTGTTGAACTTCCTTGTACCTGACTCTCTTTCACTTGAAGAATGAACTTGGGATATATAGAATTTTGTTGGTTGTACTAAATGCAATACCAAAAACAAGCTTAGTATATAAAGATATTTGGGTGGCTAGCAATGAAATGACTAGCAATGAATGGAGTTAAAAATGGAATGGCCTTTGGATGGTAGTATATGATTGAGTCTCTTGGATGGTATATATATGATGAATGAGATCCTTGAATGGTACATGAATGAAACATCATGGAGCATTATAGTGAATCTTGGAGTGTAAAATGACTGAGACTTTCCAGTTGATCCAAGACGTTTCGGTGTCCCGTTTATTCAAACCTTTTAAATTTTCAATAGTAAACGCAGGTGAATTGAGAGATGACAGCTTTAATTTCCTACAATAAGCCATAATTCCATTTCCTAAGGGCCGCTTTACATTAATAAAACTTCATAACTGGATTTCCTGAAAATTTCTCATGATGGTCTCAGAACTCCACGGACAGAAAAGATTTGTCCCCCAACAAGAAAGGTGACCAAAGAATGCTCCTTGCAGCCTATCATTCAAAGAATATAACTATCAAAAAAGTAAAATGACTAATAACTCTCATGATTGAAAGTGATTTCAGGCATAGTGTTTCTCCCTTTGGAGAGATGAATAGATAAGACTACGTCTTGCTCGATTAGAATTTTGTAAAATGCTCAAGTCAAGAGTATTTAATATGTTCTTTGCGCCCGACAGAAAAAAGACCCTCAAGCTCGGAACGTGCACCCTCCATCAAAACCTGGGCGTACCACTGGGCCTGTTGTTGGGCTTATAACTGATGTAGGCCTAAATTAATCACACTAGAGCGATTACAGATAGGACCCATAAAGCAAAAGAAGTTGCTATTGCACTTTATTGATTGATTATATACCTGAATGCTAATTTCAGTATCAGATTTTTAAATATATATATATATATATATTCGTGCACCACGTGATCTGGTCCAACAAACAAAAAATGAATATTGTAAATATATATATATATACACACATTTTTTTTTCTTTTTTCTTTTTCTGGGACATTTTTTATTGGTAATGATTTTGTAGGCGAAGTTCGAAGACGATTGCCAGAACAATATTTTCTTGATCCCATTTATGATGAATGTGATAGCTACAATTCAAGCTGTGATTTATGCTTTATGCGTTGAGAGAGACTGGGAGCAATGGAAGCTTGGTTGGAATATTAGGTTTTGGACAACATCTTTTATGGTAATATTTATTGAGCTTGCATTTTGCACTAAATATATAAACAGTTGAGGACTTTGTCTGTGTGTGTGTGTGTGTGTGAGAGAGAGAGAGAGAGAGAGAGAGAGAGTGAGTGGGTGAGTGATAGCGGCAAAATATAAGAGTATTTGATTAAGCATACTAGTAGTAGTGATTCAAGATACTTGTTATCAGCCTTTCTTTGGATAAGCTTTAAACGAATAGTCTCTGTCTTATCTATCTTTGTTTCCCATAATAATTAGGAAGAAGCAAATCAAAAGTTTCATTTCGAATATCCGACCTCAATAATTGACTTCTGTTCCAATTAAGATAGAAGAAAGTCCTCTATCTAGTACTAGTATTTGTTATGTTTATCTTAAAAGAATTAAATAATTTATTTATTTTTGTAGGGAGTGTTTGGTTCTGGGTTGACTACCATTATGACTACATGGTGCATATATATATATTGTTTACCGTTTAATAGAAGATGACTAGCAAGACTCTTCTTTTATTAATATTGAGCTCCATGCAAATTTTTAACGAAAAGTAATATTGAGATATTCAAAGTTGTCTCAGGGTAAATTCTTCAAGTCTTCAGGTTTGGAAAACTTTCAGGGCAGAGGAATAAATTTTTTTTATTATAAATATAAAAAATAATGATAAATTATCATTAATGCTAAATAAATAACCAAATAAAGACCAAATTTAAACCATTCAAATATGATGACCGAAACGCAATTACCAGTCAATAGAAGAGGAGAGGAGAGAGAGATAAGACTACAGAATACTGACAACTCCATAATAGCTCACTTGAGAATATCTCCCACGTAAGTGCCTACGTCATTGACTCTTACCACAAAGTGCCTACATCACCGACAGTGTCGTCACTGCTGTCGCGACTTTCTGACGTGTTGAAAACTACGTCATTATTTATCTCTTTAATCATTATTTATTTATTTTATATCTTTTGAAGGTTTTAAAAAAATAATTTATTTCTTTAAACTACTAGAAATGCAAAAATCCCTTACAGCATTAACAGAAATGAGGTAAAATTGATATTGGCTTTTGATTTTTTCTGGTCTGAAGCAATATCTCAACCTCCGTATTTTCTACAATCACATGGTGTGTGGATTAAATTAATTAATATTAATTATTATTTAAGTTGATTTACATTATTTTGGATTTTAATTATTTTGTACAGTTAAATTTTTTTTTTAATGAACGAATTTTTATAAATAATGACTACAAAAGTTTAACAATTCACTAAAATTTGAAAATTAATTTTTACCAACTTAAGTACTTTTAGTATTATTTTATCTCACACCTTTTTATATTTAATTTCTATTTTTTGTTATTTGGTTTTATGGGTCTAGCCAAATGAGTAAGCTTCAAAAAAACAATAATTTTTTTAAAAAAATTACTAACTTTATATTTTTTTTGGAGCCTAATATTGAAAGCCCAATTATCATGATTTTCATGAAATGAAATTGAATAGTGAAATGTTTACTATTTGCACATGCCATGAGTTATTCTATTAAGATTTTCGAATACAAAGATATTATCATGGGTACATGGTTAAACGGTAAAATCCGGTCCACTGGATGGTTTGTGAATAGTGGGGAGGAAGGCATAAGGGATGGAGCATGGCCAAGGTGATCATATGGGTGACGTCACACCAACTATATATTTATTTAGGATCGCTCTCTAAGCATTATTTGTAGCCGTATATTGAACAAATCTATGAACGTACGTTCGTATAAAAAATGTGCTATGAAATTGTGAAAAGTGTTTTAAGAATTGGCCTTTGCCAATATCTTTAGCCTTTGAAAAGTATAGAAACTTGTGATTTGGTAGCATGGCTATAATGTGAAAATTGATTTTTGAATGATATAATTCATGACAAACTTTAGGAATTATTTTTTATTCCTTTCAATATTAATCTTTGTAATCTCATCCAAAGATTTAGGAATTATTTCTTTTACCGAGCAAAAAAAGAAACTAAAAACTTCCTCTTTATCTTAGCTCCCGGAGAGGAGTAGTTATTCAGTGGTTTTGGTGCCCGTATGCTTTTCATTCTTAAAATTTGTGACAAGATCGAGATGTAAATTCGTAATGAAAAGAGATATGTGTTGTGATATCACGTGATGGTCTTCTAGTATTATTGATGATAAATTTTCCAAGAAAGAGGGAGAGAGAGTTGAACACCTAAGGCCGTTATGTGACCAGTGGTCTCTGTGCCCCACTACTTTTTCTTATCAAAATTTGTGATGAGACACTACAATAAAAACCATATATAGCGACAAAAGTTGAAGACAAAATTTAATTTTGTCACCAAATGGGTATATATGGCGACGAAAAAATAAATTTGTTGTTTAACACAATTGCGAGGAAATTATTTTACTCGCCAAATGTATATATTTGGCAAGAAAAAATTTTCTCGCCAAAATTACCTATTTTGCGAAGTACCCATTTAGCGAGGAAAAATATGTTTCC